>JAOTRH010116803.1:4379-15013 GCA_034768845.1 Heliamphora exappendiculata
CAACCCCGATTGAACCAATCCACAAATTGAAAGATAAGACACTAACTATTGTTTTTTGGCTTAAAGTCAAGCTTTTTAACTTATTTCTTTTTTATTTAAAGTTATCCATACAATGTACCAAACGAAACTTTGTGCTCATTTGGCTTCAAATGACTTTAAGCAAAAAGTTCAACTTAAAATTGGGTTGCCAAATGAGGCCATAGTAAAAGATTTTAAGTCGTTCATCCACAAGCTTACTAATAATTTTTTAGAAAAATTAATTTGGGGTCTCATTCAGATTTGTTTAGGATTAAATTCTAACCACTTTTTGATTATTCCATGAGATCCCATTTTTAAAATTTATGATTATTCTTGATAAAATACCCCTCGAACTTTTTCTCCTTCAAACCAAGGTCAACAATGGAGATATCCTCAAGAGAACCATCTCAAAAAACCTCATCCTCCTCCTCCTCCTCCTCCTCATTTCAACTCTCCTCATCCTCCACCACTTCTCCCGTCGCAACCTCTGTCGGTGTCAACTACGAAACTCTGGGCAACAACCGCACATCGTCACTGCAAGTAGCGTAGTTCCTCAAAGACGAAACCACCATCGGCAGAGTCAAGATCTTCGACATGAACCTCGGCATCATCCGAGCCTTCACCGAAATTGAAATCCTCCTATCCATCACCATTCCCAATGGCAACATCCCTGCCCTAGCCCACCCCCACGCAAGCCCGCTGGTGGGTCGCCAATAATGTTGCTTCTCTCTTCTTCCTCTCCAACGACTCGAAATGTTGTCGTAGGTGCCAGTCCCAGATTTTTTATTCTTCTTCTTATTCGCCAAAACTGTTACACAAATAAGACATTTGTTACAGAAAATGAGACAATATCTCATTGCAAGCAAGTATCTCATTTAAAAAATAAAATAGTTTTAGTTACACATAAGATAAATGTTTCATTTTCTACAAAAATGAGACATTTTCAGTTACATATTGAAAATATGGGCATTTTCTGTTATATCTTAATCTATTTGCTGAAAGTAAAGCATTTTAGCTATACAAAGGAAATGCCTCATTTCTGCACATCTGAGACATCTTAGTTACATAGAAAATGAGACAATGTCTCATTGCCTTAAATCTGAAACAATTTTTGATGGGTCTCGAATCTTAAAGAAAGAGAAGATTTTTGTGCAAAAGGCATCGATGATGATGATCGGTGTTAGAAAACATGTCGACAGTAATTGATGGCGTCGAAGGAAAAGGAATCAACGTTCGTCGGAGTTGATTGCAAGGGTCGGAGAAAGAACCACGTTCGTCGGCGTTGTGCGATGGAGAGGAGGATGGGAATGGCATTGAAGAAGAGGATTGCGATGATGATCAATGATGCAAAAAATGAGGTCTACAGTGGTAGTTAGCGTCAAAGGAAAGGTCGCCAACGGTCTTAATGCTACATAGGGATAATTTTAGTATAATAAAAATAAATAAGACTTAGACTCCGTTTGTTTCGATGTAAAATATTTTTGGATAAAATATTTTACTTAATCTTCATTGTTTGTCTGATAATATCTATGTAAAATATATTTTTTTAGTAAAATATTTTATCTCATTAGACCAAATTTGATTTACAAAAAATTAATTTGTAAGTTAATTTTGGAATACACATTCGGAACCTTTATTCAATCCTCGTCGAATTGGGTCATTTTCATAGCAAATAAGAATGAAAAAATGAGACGTAAATTATTCCCACATGAATCCTTTCGAAATTCTTTCGAAATTTTTCACTCAAATTTTTTCCGTCTTTAGTCACTTTCATCTCTCATCTCTCATTCTCATTTTTCAAATTTTAACTAAATACTAGAAAATACAAGTAAAAAAATAATTTTTACAAAATTATTTTACATGTAAAATATTTTTTATGATAAAATATTTTACGTCAAAATAAACAAAATCTTAGTAGAATATTAATCTTTAATTGAAACTTATTCCAAAATAAGTCTTCTAAATGAAATCAAAGCCAAATTCTCCCTAATATTTTTATTAGGCTTATTCTCAAAACTTAATTCTAACTATAAGAAACATATATATATATATATATATATATATAAATATAACTAATTATATTTTTTGAAATATAAAATTGTCATTACTCCTTATAAAAATGTATTAAATTAAAAAAATAATCTTGTAAAAATAAAGAGAGAGATGGAGATGGTTCGAAGAAAAAAAGTGTAATAAATGTCGATATCAATGCTCGTGTGCCTTCCATATGTATGTAGCTTCATCGTCAAGTTTCAACTCACTTCGTTTTCTGAGGCTTAGCCATTTACTCTGTTCATACGCAGATTCAATCATCAAAACCCTAATCTCCAAATCTTCCTCACAGATTTCAGCATCAAAATCAACGGGTCTAGTGAACTATCGTCGATTCATTTCTCACGATTGGGTTGAACCAAAATTCTCAATTTTACTTGCACATAAAATTTATATACACATGTCCGTCGATTCCGATCTCCAAACCTTAATTCTATTTCTTTTCGTGTTCTGAGATTCGAACCGAATTGGAATCAACGGATCTTTGAGCATGGCGAAGGAATTCAATGTGCCGCCGGTGGTTTTCCCTTCCAGCGGAAACCCCGCCGCCGGCGCGCAACAACGGCGGCTTCCTACGGCGCCGTTCCAGCCGCCGCGGTCTTCACGCCCTAGCATCCCCTTCATCTCGTTCGACATCGGCTCCGCCGCGGCGTCTACGTCTTTCTCGGTTCCGCAATTCGGCGGTAATTTTGTGGGAATCGGTGCCGGGTTTGACGACGAGCCTCCACTACTCGAAGAACTCGGAATCAACACCAGACAGATTTGGAGCAAAACTATATCGATTTTGCATCCGTTTAAAGCGAACACAAATCTACACGAAGATGCCGACTTATCGGGCCCCTTTCTGTTCTTGATGGCTTTTGGATTATTCCAATTGCTCGCCGGAAAGCTACATTTTGGGATTCTATTGGGTTGGGTCACCGTTTCGGCTCTGTTTCTGTACGTGGTGTTCAATATGTTGGCTGGGCGAAATGGGGACTTGGATTTGTATCGGTGTTTGAGTTTGATCGGATATTGTATGTTGCCTATGGTGATTTTATCGGCCATCGGGCTGTTCCTTCCCCAAGGTGGGGTTGCGATTTTATTGATGGCGGGGGTTTTCGTGATATGGTCGACGCGAGTTTGCACGAGGCTTCTGGTTGAGCTTGCTTCTTGCGGGGATGAGTACCGTGGATTGATTGCGTATACTTGTTTCTTGATTTACATGCTTTTCTCTCTGCTAGTGGTATTTTAGAGCAAGGGACCACCCGTCTCAGAAGTTATATGTCGCCCTGTATCGATCTGCATTGCGAATCGTTGGACAGGTGGAGGATCTGTTTGGGAAGTGAAATGCCCCTTTGACATCTCTTCTTTTTGATGTTTTCGACAAAGAACTGATCTTTGAATAGGAAAAAAGTGAAATTATGGAACCCCAAATGAATTGGGGCTTATTTGAAAAAAAAAGTGTTATTCTATGGTTTAATGAACTTCAATGCAATTAGATTTGAGAATTTTTGGGATCGAGAAATCCCTGCTCAAATTTTAGGTGCCATTCTTAGGTCCTTATTGACAATTTAGTTTTTTTGACTTCTTAGTTAAAAATATAAAAAAATTGATCTTATCTATTTAGCAAAAAATTAAAAAGTTAAAATGTCAAATTAAAATACAAACTCTCAGAATATTTAATTCAAATTAAAGTCGCACCACTTTTAAAATACAATAATACATTTTATTCACAATTTATTTACTATCACTACCAACTACATATAATTATTAATATCAATTATATAAAATGGTAAAATTGTTAATTTTGAACAAAAAGCAAAAAAGTTAATTTTTTACCAACAATCAACTTCAAAAAAGTTAGCTTAAATGTTAAGTTACCAAACAATTTACTTTGAACTCAATTTAATTTTTTAGCTAAAAATACAAAAAGTCAAAAAGTTAGCTTTTAAGCTAGTTATCAATCAGGGCCTTAATGGTTCAGCGTATAGGTGAAGGTGGTGTTTAACATTGTTGAAACTAATAATTTATAGATTATAGTTTGTCACAGAAGTTATGAGTATTTGGTAAATATTGTAGTTTGTAACTTGTAACTTGTAGCTAAAATAAAAGAAAAATTAATAATAAATTATAGCAGAAATTGTTGATGTTTGAAAAAACATGTTGTTTATAACTAAAATTTGCAATAAAAAATTAAAAACTACTAGCAGTAGCTTTGTCAAACACTCCCGAACACTTTCATATATATTCCTTACAGTTCTATCTTGGGTCTTCTCAAGGCGTTTTGGTGGTTGATTTACATGGAAATGCTACTTGTGTGTGTGTGTGTGTGTATGGATAGATTTACTGGGTGGTTCTAGCTATATTTCTCTGAATCATCTGCTGTTATCTTGGGGGATACTGGCAATGGAAGTAATGTTCTGTATTGGTCTCTCCATAAGCTTTTATGATGTTTTTATGTCTATTTTGATATTACAATAGCTATGTAACTCTGTTTCTATGTGAATATCTTTGTTGCAGCTCCAGAGGGGACTAGCTGAAAGCTATTTGTGGGTGGCATTCTGGTTTGGCTTGTCGTGATATGTTGTCTTTGTTCTGAGTGAGTAGAGCATTACTGCAATTTAAAATGCATACAGTGTTTGAAATTGAGAAAATTAAATGAGAATCAAAGTTCGATACATTTATCAACCTGACCTTATGGGATGGTTTGAACGCATTATATTGGTGGTGTTTGGCAAAGCTATTGCATATAGATTATGTCTTGTAGAAAAAGTTGTGAGTGTTTCATAAAGATTATAACTTGTAACTCAAATAAGAGAAAAAATAGTTATAAGTTGTAGCAGAAGTTGTAAGTGTTTGAAAAAATTTATAATTTATAACTAAAATTAGTAGCATGAAGCTAAAAGCTACTAACAATAGTATTTCCAAACACCTCCAATTATGTCAACTGAGTTCCAACTATACCTAATTCCGTTTAAGAATCTATAAGCACAACTAGAAGCAATGCCATTTTACCTCATAAACTAAAGATGTTCTAATAATCAGTGAGCAGTTTCTCAAGCTTAAACATGCAATGAAATCGGTAAATCGGGGTTTATCAATCTCACAAGGAAAAAGAATCGTACAAGTTTCCGTCAAAAGAAGAGAGAAAAAATCGGGTATCATCAGGTTGAAGATAAAATGAAGTATAGGAAGTAATTTTATGAATTAACTGTCTTGTGTGCGGTTAGTGGTATCCACTTGAATACTTGGGTTTGTGATTGTGCATATTATTCTATTAGGTGATTTGTAGGATCGATTTGCAATGAAAATTGTAGAATCCACTGA
This sequence comes from Heliamphora exappendiculata, assembly GCA_034768845.1. NCBI lineage: Eukaryota > Viridiplantae > Streptophyta > Magnoliopsida > Ericales > Sarraceniaceae > Heliamphora > Heliamphora exappendiculata. Next base: position 9,759 of record JAOTRH010116803.1, read on the forward strand.
ATGGTAAAGTTTGGTTTGCGCCAATTAGTATGCAATACACAAGAACCAAATGAAATGATTTTGCATTCTTTTTCTGTTATTTGTTTATTTTTTAACTATAGTGAATTCTCATCACTGATTAGAGGTTGAAACCCGTAAAGATTTCATTTTGTACATGATTAAGTCATCCTTTGTTAATCTCTTATTTTTGTGTCTTGAATTTTCATTTCCTAACCTTAAAATCAGTCTGATTTGAATGTGTGAGTGAAGATGTGTAAATTTATGGAGATAAAGAGGTTAGTTCATGCATGCATGACGCATCAACAAGCGTTAGTCTGGTAATTATTTCCCAAGCAAAATTTAGTTTCTTATCATCCAAAGCCAAACTGATGCTCTTATGCGAATGTCCCATAGCATGAAAATTAGGTTCTGCTATCCAAACAGATTTGCCCCTGCATATTAAACTTTCTTTGGGTCTTCACTTACGTTCTTGGTAAAACTACCATTGGTGTCTAGAAGCTTGGAAACGACCATGGCCTTCCCCTGAAAGTATGAAATGGTTGAGGGCGTGGGAAAATGACCATTCCCTGCTATGTTCATTGTGCCTTTTGGCTTTGTGGATGGGTACCTATATAAACTTTTTTCTTCTTCTTTATCTACTACTACAACAAAGAGTAAGAGAAAACTAAAAAGGGAAAATTACTCAAGTATTTACTAAACTATCATCAAGTGTAAGTTCATTTTTTTAAACTTTAAAATCGTACATTTAGATTCTTAATTTTTTTTAATTTGTATCACTTTTACCCCTCCAAGTAGAGGGTATTTTGTACGATTTTTAATAATTGATGAACTTAAATATACAATTTTAAAGTTGTAAAAAAAAAATTGATGCTTAGTAATAGTTTAAAAGGTGCTCGTATATTTTGCCCAACTAAAAATAATCACTTCTTGATAGTCTTCTTCAACTAAAAATAGCACTTCTCCTCCGCGTGGGATTCTATTCCCCCAATCAAGATATATCAAAATGGTCTATCAATTGGCAAAATTAACCAAGTGGATAGAAAATCTCTCTCAACAATAATTTGGAATCCTTTTAAAAATATTATTTTGGCCACAAAAACTAGAACAAAAAATAATTAACAAATAGTATCACAAAACTGAACACAACCTTTGCAATAAGGTGGGTCTCAGTATGCAGGGTGATTCACCTCTCATAAAAAAGAGGCTTAGGTTGTCTCTAGTTTTCAAGGAAATGAAGCAGTTAAGTTACACTAATTTTGAGTTTAAAATAGATCAATTTTGGATTTAAAATAGACCTATTTTAATAATTCAAAACTCTTCGTTCACTTTTATAATATAAGTACAATTTATTTAGGCAATAATATTCGATTTACATAATATAAATAATAAAATAAACGAAACATATAATTGAAATGGACCCATTTTATATTCAAAATTGACCCAATTGAAGTAGTCAAGTCTAATAACGAACCGGGAGAAGTTTATTGATCGGTATGTAAAAGCACCGATCTAATTTCACAAAATATACTATGCTAAGCCTCATGATTGTGATTAATAATTTATTTTGTAATATTTTTGTTAACAGCATCATATGCAATGACATACAGGATAAAAGAATGTAAAAAGGGACAAAAATAAAAAAATGGACAAAGAGAAACATTCAAAGCTAAATTTCATCTGGATGGACCATACAGTGCCCAGGCAGGATTAAGATAGAAAGAAAACCGTCCGAGGGACATACTAGCATCCGGACAAAATATTCACTGGAGCAAAAGTGTCTGGACGAAATCAAAAGTGTCTGGACAGACTGGAGCTATCACAGTTTGAGTTGAACTCTGCAATAAGGGAGTGGAGCACATCTATAAATAAATGGCTATGGCTGTAATAATTCGTACCTTAGCAACTAATAAAAAAATAGGACACGTGTCACTCCTTAGAATAATATAATATTTGACAGTTCGTAGAAAGTCTTAAAATAAAATTTCTGACAAATAATTATATATAAAATTTAAATTCAAATGCACTTGTGTTTTTTTTAAATATGCTATATGTACTTTTTACAAAGCATGAGTATGTGAAAAGAAGATTTTTGATAATGTTATATTGTTCTAAAGGGTCGAAAAAGTGTCAATTTACAAGGGTTTTTGACCATTTATATCCTGTTAGGGGAAATTGCCCAACTATGGGTGTTGTTTGTCCCTATATGGGAGGTTTTTCGTTAAGTGGGATTTTTGTCTTAAAGATTTTTCGAGCTAAGTCCCAAGTTATAGCACATATCACTCGTGCTTGGTGGAGAGTAGCCCTCATTCCATCACGTTGCTATCCGTGCATTGAGAATTGAGATTACGGTACCGTCAGAATTCTCAGTCGTGAGGTTGACGACTACCTGGATACTGTTATGTATGAATTATGGACGAGGCATGGTTATTTTTTTTTTAATTGTGACAATTATGCCAGGTAACTTTACTTTGACTATGAAACAATGAATTCCATGATTTATGGATGATGAGCCTATAGTGATTTTTATAAATATTGAGAAAGTTCTTCATATACTATGAGATTTTGTTGTATGTTGCATCTCAAATAAAAAGTTTGAGATTTTCTATTCCTAAATAAATAATTGTTTTCCATTTTGTTCATTGTAATGCTAAATGCAGTCTCCTGTAACCTTTGTGGTTGCAGATTGTAAGGAAGACTAGAGTTGATCTACCATACTTGTTGGGTCCATGACTCAGGCTCACAGTCAATTTTCCTTCAGCTTAAATCTTTAGTAATCAGGATTCAAAGTACGAAGTTTTTACTAAATATATATTCTAGTTTGGATGTATGGAAGAACGTATCCATGATATGTACAGTTATTTTTTATCCTATAAATAGATAATTATAGTTTGACTGGTATAAATACTCTTTGACTGTGTTTAAATCAAATCGATTTTTTGCCCCTAGAGAGGGGGTGTGACATGGGCAATCAATTTGGATCTGCGACAATCCGGTACGTATTTATTTTGTTTTATTGATCTTCGCTTTCGGTCAAATATTATGGTGTAACAAAATTAGAGTATGAGTTTTAATGATATGGAGGTTCGTGATCGAATTAATGAGTTGAGGAATGATTCTTGAGATATAAGATAATGATTAGTATTGATAGCATAATTATGGAAAAATGAGAATGAGGTAATAAAAGTGAGGTTGGAGATTTGAAGTTTAATTTAAGAAATTTGCTGAGATTCAGGTTCAGGAACCACCGCTCGAGTGGGCTATCGGGATAAGTTTAGAGAATTCTTGAATGTTGGAGAGAAAGTTAGGTTATATATATTATATCAGCCCACGTGAGGAGACCCACACACACACCTCATTCTCTCTTCTCATTTTCTCTTCTCTAATCTCTTCTTCTCTCCTTGAGAGAGTAAGGGCCACCATATCTCTAAAGCTTAATCCTCCATGCTTAAATCTTGAAGATCAAGGCTTGATTAAGGGTGAGCAAGGTGAAGATCAAGCTTTGGAGCAAGTAGATTGAAGATAAAGCTTTGGGAAAGCAAGGAGACCCAACATCCAAACCCTATGAGGGAGATTTGAAAAAATCACAAACTTTCGAGCAAATCCAACGTATGATTTAGATTATCTCACATTTCTTGCGTAGATTTGGGTTGATATTTTGTGTAAATGAGTAAAAAATGAGTCAATTGCATGTTTAATTAACGTATTGGTAGATTTGTGTATGGGTTGAGTTAGTTTTCATAAAAATGGAGGTTTGGGAGGTGATTTCCCATGAAATCAATGATTTGTGGAATCAAAATGAGGTTTTGGGACTTGAATCTAGTATTTTTGGTTTAGAAATAAAGATTTGGAGCATGTTTGATCAAGGGTTATGTGTTTGGCGGGTTTAAAACTCAAAACATGGGCAAATCTAGGATTCTCTCGGGTGCCAGCGCGCTCGAGCGGAGCCCTGTTCGCTCAAGCGCTCACACGGTAGAAGGTTGGGCGCTCGAGCGCCCGACCTCCGCTCGAGCGGACTAACTACTGAAGGCCAACTTCTTTCAATCATAACTCCTTCATTCGGACTCCGAATTTGGTCGTTCTTGTACTCAAATCGAATCTCCGGAAGTTCTCTTTCCAACAAAACTACCCTCATAAAAAAATTCTTTTTGTAGGAAAAGTTATGATTAAATTAGTGAAGGTATGTCAAAATTTTAAAATTATTTTTCACTTGTTTTTAGCTGAATATTTTGGAAAACATATTTTCATTAATATTGGCCCTTTTTATTAAATTCCTAACCCCTTGAGCCTATGACACACCTATACATATAGTTAGATCGAGTTGGGATGCATGCTGTAGACCCGTTGGTTGGGTTTTCTGTAACAGTAAAAGTGGGTTTCAAATTGATATATGTACATGATGGGTGTAAACCTTTTACGATGATGTGATCTTTTTGATATCAAACTTGTGTTACGGGTATTTGGTAACATTCTGATCTATGAGACATTGGTAACAATGTGATTTATAAGCAATTGTATAATAAAAGTTGTGAAATGAGATAATGTATAATAAAAGTTGTGATGGTAACTTTGGATTTGAGATCATAATGGTGTATTATGGTAATGAGTGGGAGAGGAACCATTTGTGGGTTGGACTCCCGGGCTGTGAAAATGAATCTAACCTAAAATGAACCGTATGGATCGATGTGGAATAAGTTGGGCTAGCGGCTCCGTGGTGAAAGATCGAAAACTTGCGCAAGATGGAGACCACATGCCCACGAGTTAGTCCCTAAAATGTGATGTTGTGTCGTGGTGAATTATAGAGCTATCTATTACTCAATAGTTTTGCGTAGCCTATTGGGATTAATAGAAAGGGGTTTCCATAAACTGCACCTTACACCGGTTAATTAGAGGTGACATGGTTTTGTGAAAACTGAGAAAGAAAATGAAGGATTTATGAATGGTAAACGAGTGGATAAATGGAGATAAATCTGGATGTGCGTGAATGTGTGTGTTGAAGGATTTGATTTGATAAAAATGTGCATTTTCATTTAGTTACATCCATCACACCTCACAAATCATGCATTATATATGAGTTAATCGTTATTCTACAAACTTCGACTCATGTATATATATCAAATCATTTCAGGTTCCAAAGAGCGGGGTGACACCAAAGCTATGGATGCTTTTGGGAAGGGCCAATAGATGAAGCTATGTTGTCTTTGTTTTTGTTGTACATTAAACTAAGGAAAGTGATGTAAAGAAATGGATAGTTAATG
>JAOTRH010116814.1:0-15012 GCA_034768845.1 Heliamphora exappendiculata
CCGATCAAAAAAATAAAAAAATTTAATTAAAAAATAAAAAAAATAAAAAAAACAAAAAAAATTAAAATAAAAAAAATCAAATAATGAAAGAAAGTCAATGCATATCCTAAGTATTCTGAGTTTTTTTTAAACAAAATTATTATAATATTATTACATAAAAGTCAATCATATTTGCAAAAATAAAAAAAATCGTATTAGTATCTCAAATATTATAATTTAAAAGTTAAAAATAAAAAATATTTTAAATAATTTAATAAAAAGCAAAAAATAAAATAAATAAACTACTACAAAAAATTGTTCCAAACACTCTATTTTTTTACTCTATTTTTTTTAAAAAAAAATAAATCTCTTAAAAGTTAAGCTTGAAAGCTATCCCAAACAGGCACTTAGACTTGTTTGGGATAAATCTCATACTTTTTGTTTATTTATTTTTATTTATTTTAGTTTTTTTTTAATCTTTTGACTGAATTGTTTTATTTTTTAAATCATCTAAATAAAATAAACTAAAAATGCAAAAAGAATTGATCAAAAGATAAAAAAAATTTCTAAAGACAAAAATAAATTATATAAATTTAGTTTAATGGCTTTTTTATCTTTTCTGAATTTTTTTATATTTTGATATAAAAATACTTACTTTTTTTTACTTGTCTATGTGAAAGAGTCGAAAATTATAATAATTTAACTAAACAAGAAAAAAATTTACTAAAAAAATAAATAAATAAAATAAAATAAGCAAATAAATAGTTATCCCAAAAGAATGAGAAAGGATATTCAGTTAATTTTGAAATAATAAGTAAATACTGAATGCATTTATTTGAATTTAACTTTTAACATATAATTTAATAAAAAAAATTTAAAATATTGTAATTATAACTTTATGCTTTTTCTGAGTCTTTATCAATAAAAATAAAATTTATTGTTTGAAATTATAAATTTACTGTTTAAGTTATGATTATATGTTTTTTTATAATTTATAAGTTGATAAGTTTAGTTTTACACCAAATACTGTATTAATACTTAAATTTGTATATTGTCGTGCAGCTTTTAATTAGTACCCAATAGACTTTTTTTAATAAGACCTTTTTTGTCAAAAACAAAAAATAAAAAATTACGAACCACAATGATGATGTTTTGTTAAAAGATTAAATTTATAGATTTAATAATGTATCTAAAATGTTAGTACATGAGTTATTATAAATGATTCGAGTTAATTATGTAATTTATTTTTGTATCAAAGTGTATTTGATTCGAATAATAATATAAATAATTTAATTTGACCAAAATCTACCATTTTATGGTTTTAGAACAGTCCAATGTTTTGAGTACAGAATTAATTAAAGATAATTTTGTCCCACTTATGAAATTAAGAGATTACATAATAAAGGTTATGTATAATTTCTTTTTATAATAAAATTTATCAAAAATTATTTTTTTAATAAAACGGTTTCTAACTATAACCCATACCTCTAAAATGCAATTTCGAATCAAATTCTTTTACTCAATTATTAAAGAGTTCTAGTACTCTTATATACATAAAATGTGATTAATAAAAAAATAAAATATTAAAATAAAAAGTAAATTAAATAAATTAATGAACTTTTAAAATAATTATTATTATAATTAAAATACTTAAGATTTAAGAAATAAAATAAATAATAATAAATTCCTACATTATGTAGAGTTTGAATATTAAATTAAAAAGTACTTATAACCTCCTCATAAGCCAATTCATTAATCAATCGAGCATTCAAAACAAAAAAAAATTTAAAATTAAAAAAATTTAATTCAAACCACTCACATCCAAAAAAAAAAAAAAAAAGACAAAACTTAAAGAGACATGAAAAGTCATTTAGTTCATATAATTTCGTCTTTCTTTAAATTTATAATATAATAAATTTCTATATAATTACACATTTCACACTCCAAAAAGAAGAATTCTACACTATGTATAATAAATTACAAAGTTCCTATAACTTACTTAACAGTTTTTTTTAATAAATAAAAAATAATTCAAACCAAGCTTCTATAAAAGATAATCAAAACAACAATTTCAATTTTTAATTTTCAGATGAAAAGAAAATATTTTTCTCTAAAAAAAATAGTAATTAATTTTTGTAAAAAAATAATATATTTTACGTTGTCACATAATTTAAACTTTCTTATATTAAAAAAGAATTAATTTAATAATTTTCTATCGAAGGTAACCAAAATAATATTTTTTCAATAAAATAAATTCATTTTTTAGAAAGAAGAAAAAATTTCTATAAATTCTCTTTTATTTTTTTTAAAAAAATTTAAAATATTTTTATATATCAAATGTAAACTATAAAGCATTTTAAAATTATATTTTTTATGAAAATATATGCTATTTTTTTAATAAAAAAATAAGAAAAGAGATAGTATTAAATGAGGAGTGATATGATATTATCCAAAGGAACTGTATTAAATGAGGGAATGTGATATTTTTATGAAGTTATAATTTTTACCGTTGGATGTATATTTAGACAATTTTAATTATTGAATCAAAAATATAACTTGCCATATAAAATTACTTTATTTTATAATATAAATAATTAAAATAACACTTAATTTATTTGTACAACTAACACTCACTCTATGGTCATAAAATTATTTACCCATAAACTACATACAAAATAATACAATATACTCAATTTTTATAAAAATATTTACCATTAGATTTTACGATCATGGACATTGTTCTTTCCTTTTCAAATATTAATCATAATTCATTATTTTTTTTTTTATAAAAATTTATCCAATCTTAACTTCAAATTTATATTGAAGATTAAAAACATTCAATAAACTATTTCAGTATAAGAATTTTAAATAGTGATTTTTTTTACACGCTAGAAAAAGGAAAAATTAAATAAATATTTACGAAGAACTAACACCTTCTATTTGCTTTGTTCTTCTGAATTCCAAATTCTCAACTCTCTCGAAGTCAATTCTTACGCCTTCTCTTCTTCTTGTAATTTTTTTTCTTAGCCCTACCTATTATATATATATAATTTGTGACTAAAGGTACTATTATTATTTTTTAAAAATTATTTAATGGATTGCAATGACGACTAAAATTATAAAAAATAAAAAATATAAAAAAAATAGTAGTAAAGAATTAATAAATTGTTAAAATACTCAAATTAAATAATAATAAATTAATTAAAAAATATACAATTATCACATATTAATTGATAATTATACTTGAATGAAATAATAACTGATTAAAAAGACAAAAATCTCAATGAATTTCATCTCACCATTGAATTATTTAAAAAGTATAAAAACTCTTAAATCAATAGATAAATACATATTACATCAACTATTATAACTCGTTATATATATATATATATGCACACTCTTACCTTTTAACAACAAACACCCACTTCACGTGCACACATGCGCCTAGCACTTGACACCTAATATAAATATTATATATTTACTATTTAATCCTTTAATTTCATATAATTACACTTAAATCTCTTAAAATAATTACATTTGACCCAAAAAACTTAAATTTAACACAATATATTTTTGCTGATAAAATTATTTTTTAACTTTATTATTTATTTATTATTTATTTTCTTATTTTTATTATTTATTGTTATTATATAAATATTTTTATCTATTATTAAAATCTAATAGGTCTCACAGCCTTTTTGTCCGTCCGAGACGACCGTTGTCAATGCCAGCCCTAGGAATTTTTTGTTTATAAATAGGGGTTGTCACCTTTCAATAGATCTTTTTGAAACCCCTATGTGCCTTGAGAGCTTTCTTTGCCAAAAGTTATGCTTCTCCGACGAATTCTTCTAAGCAAAATGTCCTCATTCGTTGCGCGTTGCCGCCGTCATCACTTGTACTTTAACAATAAGTTTTGGGCTTTCAAACTTTTTAAAAGACTCTTTTTGGCCAGGGCCTCAGGCCATCACTAGGTCTAGAATCCTCTTCTAGCTGCGAATCCACTGAACCCCCTATTGTCGTCTTAAGGTCTTTAGGTTTTCTAATTTCTGGGTGGGTTAGTTCTCTTTTTGTTCCCCCTTCTTCATTTTTTTTAAAAAAGTATCACTTCTTTTAGGATGGGTAAGCTTATCAAGGAAGTCAATTTACCTTTTGTCTTTGCTACCTTACGAACAAAATATAATATACCTTTTTCTATCTCGATTCGCTCCTACAATGAGACTATACTCGGAAAAATCATCATGGGGAGGGGAAATGAAGTCGACTTTGCCATTGTCTCGAGGGTGGAGGTTGGAGTTCGATTCTCTCTAGATCCATTACTTAATGAGATGCTCAGCCAATGCTGACTTACTCCATTCCAAATATCCATCAACTTCTTTAGGATATAAATGAGGGTGAATGAGATGAGCCGCTACTATAGTTTAAATCTCGACATTCTCGAGATATTCTTCCGCTATGCCATATGTCACAACTTGGATTACTCCACTTACTACCTCCACCGCAGGTAGCTCAGCCTTAGGATAGTTCATAGCCTTCCCAACTCAAACAAACATGCCACCGACTACATCCTAGTGGGGGCTTTGAGTTCTAGCCCAACCATGTGGGGCATCTGGGACCGAACTGTTCTCCAGGTTTTAGGTAATCGAGGTTGGTTTGGCTGCCGTCTTTATTGCTTTGATGTTGCATTTATTTTGTTGTATTTTTTGTCTGTATTTACTAATGATGTTTCATTGTGTTTTTAGAGGCAAGTCTTGCTTGCTAGTGAAGAAGGCAGGCCAACGCAGCTAAGGTAAATTGTGCACTTGCGATTAGAGAAGATCCCACGACCCCCGAATTGCTCAGCTATGAGCCGAGTTATAGGCTTATCATTTAACCCCAAGTGAGCACCACAATTATCGCAATTTCTTCTACCCTCGCCGATCAAGCCAAAGTCTCCAACATCCCGAGGATTCGCACTGGATTTAACTTCAGGAACACTGCCCTTGGGACCTATGCTTCCAGCACCTTGGCCACTCGGGCTGAGAGGACTCCTCCACCACTACTGCCTCTAGAGCTAGCTCTGACCATACCTTAACCACCGCATGTCACCGAGAGGGATGTCTTAACCACCCAACATGTTTCTTCTTAGGCTCCCTCAACTGCCACCGAGCCTTGGTCTTCTTCATATCACCCGTCCTCGACCACTTGCGAGGCCCATGCCCAGAAATGGCATTGACTAATATGGGGTGACAGGTTAACTTTCAGGGACCAAAACACCAGTAAGGGAGAAGAAGCGTCTGAGGCACGCCTCAATAGGCTTTCGAGCTGGTATTGAATGGTCGACTCCGTGTAGACACCCTAATTTGACCAAGCCTTATCTTAGGCACTCCTTGGTTGCTCTTCAATGATGAAAACATACCTAACCATGCCAAAGGATATGTCTAAGCAATTATGAAACCAAAAATTCAATCCTACAACAGGTCGTGACATTTGGATGTCACGACCGTTAAGGTTCTTCGATATTAGAATCGGCCATGACTTTTGAATATCATCGTCGTCGTGGTGCTTTGATTTCGCAAACTGTCGTGACCGTTGTATGTCACGACCGTCAGGCTTCATACTCTTTTATCACGGCCACAAAGTTTGATATTTACGGCTGCATCCTTTTTGTAAAATCTTCCATTCTAGACGTGTGGCAGTGTATCAGTGTATCAGTGGGTGATGCCAGAGTTCGGAATTCTATAAATTTTGTTATTTCAGCCATTTTGAAGAGAGACATTCAGCCACAAGTGCCGATATTCTATCGAACTCAACCCTTGATATATTCTCGATATTCATTATCACCCGATTCCCTCGTGTTCGAGTCGGTTTCAAGGTTTTGCTGTCTCATTGAGGTAACCTCGGTGCGTAATCGACCATCCGACTTTCATGCCCGTCACTTAAGGAGACACCTGCAAGCTTCCAGTCTTTTCAAGTAACCGTAAGTTGTCGTAACACTTCTAAAACCCCTATTTCTTCTCTCTCGGGGATCGTCACAACTAGGGTTCCTATTTATTTCCTTTAGTTCATTTCATCTTTTTATTTATTTAAAGCATTCATATCTTTTAGGTTGTAGAACAAAATGAAAATCTAATAATTATAAAAATATTTTTGATTTTGTGGAAAATAGTATGTTAAAAGTGTTTTTTCGAATATGAAGTAAGATATTTTCTATATATTTGAGTTGATTTACACACTGTGCACTGTTAAAAATTATTTTGGTAGTTTAGACATAACGGTTGCAACCATTGGTTACCACGGCTATAAACTTTTTTTCAACACTTGTGGTGGCCGCAACGTTTTGTTGCTACGGCTGCGAGGTTTTACCTTTCTATTTTGATACGATCGTGGCTTTTCTTTGTCATAGCCGTAATATTATGATCTTATTTTTCTATAGTTGCGACCTTTGGTTTCTACGGTCGCACTATTTTTGTTAGTCTAGTAGCTTAAAATGTGTTATGAGATTTGTTTTACTTCAGTTTGACAATAAATGCAGTATAATAGACCTGAAAACTATACAGCATGACTCTTTAGGATTTTCTTTTCTCTTTGATAAGATTTCTTCATTTCCTTCGTACTTTCGTTTTCCCTCTGTTTGACAGTAAGTGTAGCATGTTATGTACGAGAACTGTATAGCATGCCCCATTAGGATTCTTAATTTTCTTATTTACTTTTGTAAGGACTCTCTTTAATCTCCCGTTATATATTTGTTATTTTTGAAAAATTTATAACAAGAATCGAATATGATAAAGTAGATGGCAACCTAACGGTTGGGCGAAATGAGTGCTTAACACTTTTCTCATTTCGTAGCTTAGCTTCCGAACTCTTTTTCAATAGTAACGCAAGACTAGTGAGCCAATTTTTATTTTTCTTAATTTTTCTTAAAAATTAAGTGACAATTCTATTTTTTTTTACGTATTTGGATATCTTGTTTATTTTATTTTGGGAAAGAAAACCTTTGTTTCTTTTCTTTTTCAGAAGAAAACGAGTATTCAAACAGGGTCTTTGGTCAATAAAAGAGAGAAAAACACAGCGCTACAGCCCTTGCAGGAGGGAGACTCCTCCAAGGAGGACCTCTGTGTGGCTCGCCAACTGGTTAGGGAGCTGATAATGCCTCTTGACGTGGCTGACCACACTGAGGTGATGGTCCTCGATCATTTCTCCTGAGATATGCAGCTCGGCGTTGGCGTAAGTGCTTTCCTATCGTCTTATACTTGTAAATTTCTTAGCTTTCAGCTTTTCACTTTCGCTATGATGTCTAAAATCTTCTTCGTTGGCTTTCTTTCACCTCTAAGCTCTCGGTCTCCTCAATTACAGATACGATCGATGAGCTGGCATGGGAGAGCCGACTTATTGTAAGTGCATTCGAGGCTGCCCAAAAGAATCTAAGAGAGGCCAAAGTTACCCGCGCACAGAAGGCCTCGGTTCAAAGAACGTTAGAGGAGAGAGCCCGAACTACAAAGGAAGGATTACAGGCTTCCAAGGCCGAGGTCTCCCAGCTGTTCGCCTAGGCAATAGAGCTAAAGTTGAAGCTAAAATATTCACTGACTGAGCTAGAGGCCTTCAAGAGAATCCAAGCTGGCATGGAGTCGGCAAAGGCAGAAAGGGACGATGAGTTTTGGCAGCAATGCTTAAACGAAGTTAGAGAGCAGTTCATGGGCAAGATCCTCGGCGCCGGTGCCTAATTTCTGTCCTTAGAATATAAAGAACGCTTGAAGAAGGCGGGAGTGACCAAGAATTCTGTGCTATGATCGAACTCCCCGATGATCCGAGGTTGGCTTCAACCACCGTTGCACCTGCCGTCCTGGACCTCCTTGCTCCAGCCAAGGACCAGAATGCCCCAGCTGATCTTCAAGCTTCTGTTGTGGATCCCCCTTCTCTACCATTGGCCAAGATCGAGGACACAACAGTCGGCCTTCATGAGCCACCATCCGTCGAGAAGGAGGTTGTGGTGATATAGGATGACAGCCAAGATGACGCTACAAAAGGATCAGCTTGAATCTTCTCTTAGTTTTTCAAATTTCTGGTTTTACAATTCTTGTATTTTTCTTTTTCTTATTTCAAGCCTCGACCAAGGTCTGATTATGTAAAGCCGGGCTCTATTCTATGTACTTGAATTCTTTAATCATGAATGAGAATGATCATTTTTACTTCACCGTACTAATCTTTCATGCTTTGCTTTTAAAGATGTGTTTTCCCTTTTTTCCATTTTAGTTATTCTGCTTGAATGTATGTGTGGCTTCTTGGGATGAACCAATCTTGTCCAAAAAGGAATAAGAGTTACCCCAACACTTGGGGAATTTTTTCTAGTTCCCAGAGGGTGCTCCCATCTTTGTGCCAACCTGGTCTTGAAGCAAGTAGGGGTTGTTTTAACCTTAGGAGCTTTTTTAGTTCCTGAGATTGTTTCAATCTCATGGCCATGGCCGAGTTGGCCTTGAAGCAAGCAGGTGTGTACTAACACTTAAGAATTTTTCTTGTTCACGAGATTATTCTAATTAGGAATGAAAAAAAATTCAAACAAATCGAACCGTCCAACCAAACCAACTAAAAATCACGATTTATGGTCGGTTTACACTTAATGAACGGTCTGGTCAGTTTCTCCATTAAAAAAAATTATGTCGATTCGATTGTAGAATGTGCTTCCTTCAAACCGAAAAGCACCGAACCGACCAATTACATGAAGTGTTTGTTGCAATTAATCATAACCATCCAAGTGTCTATTTTCTTAAGAAAAATATCATCCGTTCGTCTCTACGATTCCTTGAATAGCTTGAAACCAGAAACTCACTTTTAGATTTAGCCATCAATGCCTCACTTCTCAGTTCGAAGTTATCACTCTCTCTCTCTCTCTCTCTCTCTCTCTCTCATAATTCCCACATCTACATCCAGAATCTAGTCGAAATTATATCAGAGTATAAACCTTTCTTCATCGATTTCCCCTCATTGTCTGGAACATCGTTAATTCATTACCATCAATGAACCTGCACACCTCCAGATAATATGAGATTTTGGCGGGCTCTGTAACTAGGGCTAGTGACTAATCGTCTCTCATTGTTAATGGTGGGAACCAATATGAAAACCAAACTGAACCGAAGATTATTGCACGTGGTCTGTTCTATTTGAACAACCAATCGGTCAGAATCGGTTAAGAGAATTCCAGCACTAATTAGTTCGGTTCGGTGGCCAAACATGTGTATAAACCAACCAAACCGAATAGTTTACATCCCTAATTCTAATCTCATGGCTAAACTGACCTTGAAGCAAGTAAGGGCTGTTCTAACCTTTTGGAAGTTTTCTAGTTTATGAGATTATTGCAATCTCATGGCCAAGCTGGCCTCGAAACAAGTAGGGGTTGCTTTAACCCTTGTGAACTTTTCTAGTTCTTGAGATTATTTCAATCTCATGGCCGAGCTTACCTCGAACAATACAATACAGATTAAAGGTAGCATAAGGAACACAATAAAGATAAACAGTGGTGCTTTTCATTGATCACACAAGGCTGGGGGTTACAAATTTTATTCAATAGTAGAAAATCCTTAGGTTGGCTGAATTCCATGGCTGAACTACCTCCTTCTCGTCTTCATCTTCGAGGTGATATGCCTTCTGTCTTGCGACTGATCGAACCTTATAAGGTCTTTCCCAAATTGGCCCCAACTTTTCGTCCTCCGGTGTGTCTTTGTGTTTCCCATGACCTTTCTAAGGATGAGGTCCCTTGGGCTGAACTCTGTTTGGCCGAGTTTCTTGCTATATTCCTTACTCATTTCTGGCTGGTAGGACCTGATTCTGACCAATGTGCCTTCTCACGTTGCTCCTCAGCTAAGTCCAGGTCACCTGTCAGTACTTGCCCATTCTTCTCGAAGTCATACTCATCGGTTCTCATAGTAGGTAGGCCGATCTCCAATTGTATAATAGCCCCGATGTCATATTCCATGGAGTAAGGTGTTTCTCCTGTTGACCTCTATCGTGCGGTACTGTACGTCCAAAGTGCGCATGGTAGCTCATCTACCCATCGCCCTTTTTCTTTTTTCAATATCTTCTTAATTCTATCGAGGATGGTTTTATTCAAAGCTTCAGTCTGGCCATTGAACTAAAGGTAGCTCAGGGTAGAGTTGTAAAATTCATTCTTCAGATCAAAACAAAATTTCCAGAACAACCTCACATCAAACTGTATACCATTGTTTGAGATAAAGGCTCAAAGAATTCCATACCTGGTGATGATGTTCCTCTATACAAATTTCTTCATGTCGGCCTTCCTGATGTTAGCAAATAGCTCAACTTCGGCTCATTTAGTAAAATAATCGGTTGTCGAGATTATGAACTTCTTATTTTTGGTTGCTTTAGGGAAGTGACCCACTATATCTACCTCTTATTGCGTGAATGGCCTAGGGCTGGTTGGGGGGTTTAGCTTTCTTGCTGGTTGTTGGAACCGAGGTGTAAACTCTTGGCATTTTTCACATTTTATCACATACTATTGAGCATCCTTCTACATATAAGACCACTAATAGTCCTGTGAGATCACTCTGTGGGCTAGGGATTGACCGCTGGTGTGACTTTCACATATTTCTTCATGAATTTCATAGAGGAGGTCCTCTACCAAGTTGTGATCTACCCATAGAAGGTAAGTACCAGGATAGAAACGTCGGTACAACTTGTCGTATTGAGAGAGCCAAAATCGAGCCGCTTTTCTCTTTTCAGTTAGGAGACGACCATGTTTTAAGAAGGCTATAATGAGGTCCATCCAACACGGGGATTGTTTGGCCGAGAGAGATTCTTCTTGGCAAATCTCTATGCTTAGTTCTAATAGAAACTTCATACACTCCCATCAGCTGATTGATAATAAGTTAGGAATCACTGAAAACTTTCAAATCCTCTATTCCCAACTTATGCACGGCCGGTAATTCAGCCAATAATACCTCATAATCTCCCTAATTGTTAGAGGCACTGAAACCAAGTTTCATTGCCTACTCAAAGATCAACCCGTCTAGAGAGGTGAGGATTATCCCAACGTCTGCTCCTCTACTGTCGGATGCCTTGTCAACTTGTAATTTTCATGTTCTAGGGGAGGGCATTTTCTAAGACTGGGGGTATGGCTCGTCGCCTAGGTCGGTTGAACTTTCCCCTGATGTAGTTCGACCCTTGAGAATTCAGTGATAAAGTCGACTAGTACCTAGGCTTTGATGGTAGTTCTGAGCTGAAGGTTCATATCTTGTTCCCCTAACTCAATAGCCCACTTTGACATCTTCCCCATTAGGTTAGCTTTGGCGAGTAGAGCTCATACGAAATATTTGGTTAGAACGACTATGGTATGTGCTTGAAAATATGGTTGTAGTTTTCTTGAGGTGATGAAGAAGGCGTATGCCAAGGTTTCTAAGGGTAGGTATCCTGTTTCTGTGCTAGTGAGGGTGTGACCGACATAGCATACCAGCTGTTGCAACTTCTCATCTTCCCTTATTAGTATTATGCTAACCTCATGCTGAGATATGACTAAGTAGAGGAACAACGTCTCTCGTTGCACTAGGGTAGAATAGTGGAGGCTCGGTCAGGTAGCCCTTGAAAACCTATAACGCCTAGTCGTACTCCTGACCTAGGTGAATATGGTGCCTTTCTTCAATACTTGAAAGAAAGGTCAACACTCATCTGGAGCTCGATTTATGAATTTGTATAATGTTGCAGCTATCCTAGTTAATTTTTGCACCTCTTTCACCGTTCTCAGCCTCTAGATGGCATATATAACCTTGATTTGATCGGGGTTCGCCTCTATGCCACATTAGTGACCAAGAATCATAGGAATTTTCCCAACCCCACTACAAGAAAAAGCATTTTTTGTGTCAAAATTTTTTGTGTCGGTGGCTTTTGCCATCTCAAATAGTACCTTTTGCGACTGCAAGAATTTGTCGTCTCAAATAATAGGGCATTTACGACTGTTTTTTACCATGGCAAATAGTGGTCGCAAAAAGTGGCCATTTGAGATGGGTTTTTTGCCGTTGCAAAAAAAATTGTTGTAATAATAGTTTATTTGAGACGGTTGATTTCCGTCGTAACAAGATGGTAGCAAAAATAAATCATTTGCGACGGTTTATTTGTCGATGCAAAAAATTAGTCTTTTGAGACGATTTTTACCGTCGTAAAATATTGTACACAAAAAAGAGTCAATTGAGACGGTAATTTACCGTCGTAAGTAAATGGACGTTAAAAAGTAATTATTTGAGACAATTTTTTACTGTTGTAAAAAAATAATCGAAAATAAACTGACATATTTGTGTATTTTTATGAAGGTTTAATAATGATTATGATTTATTTATTTATTTTATCTTATTTATTTATTTTAGTTTTTTTATTTTATTAATAAAAATATTATCTTTTTAATTTCTCTTATCGAAGAAAAATTAATAAAATTTAAAAATTCTATAGAAAGATAAAAAAACTAAAAAAATTAAAATTTACCTAAAATAATCTTATAAACTAAATTTATTTTTCTATATTTTGTATTTAGTAGGTTAATCTTTTGATTAAAAAAAGTTATTTTTCAATTTATTTTTATGAAACTAATCCAAAATAAAAAAATAAAAAATAAAAATTTTATATTTTAAATTTTTCTTATCGAGAAAAAATTTTAAAAAATTTAAAAAATCCTATTAAAAGATAATTTTTTTACCTAAAATAAATTTATAAACTAAATTTATGTTTTTTTTATTTCCTATTTAGTAATTTTCTTTTTTTATCTTTTTATAAGTTTTTGTTTTTAAATTTATTTCATCAATTTTTTTAAAATAAATAAATAAATAATATATTAAAAAACTAATATAAGTCTACTAACAGAGCCTACCTTTCATGTCTTAGCAATAAACTTTTCACCTGTCTCCCTCTCCTCACCCTCTGTTACGCCTAGGGTTTGTTTGCCTCCACCGTCCACCGCTACAAGAGCTTCCACCGTCCACCGCTACAAAGCCTCCACCGTCCACCGTTCACCGTCCACTGTCTCTGTTGTCCACCACAGCAGTCACCACCAACTTTCGACCTTTGACTTCCGACTTCGGTATTTTTTTCCTTCTCTTTCTCCATTTTTTTGCTTGATCTGTATTTTTTTTCGATCTATATTTTTCAGGGTTCTCTAATTTATTTATTTTTTGCTCGATCTGTATTTCACGATCTATCTAGGGCT
This sequence comes from Heliamphora exappendiculata, assembly GCA_034768845.1. Taxonomy (NCBI): domain Eukaryota; kingdom Viridiplantae; phylum Streptophyta; class Magnoliopsida; order Ericales; family Sarraceniaceae; genus Heliamphora; species Heliamphora exappendiculata. The sequence goes on from JAOTRH010116814.1 coordinate 13,157, forward strand.
TTGGTATTCTTAGCTCTTTAGTTGGTTAATTTTGTAACTCCTTTTAGGTGATCTTTTTGCTCTTTAGCTGGTTAATTTGACCTTTTCCCTTTTGATTAGGGAAAGAAATTTTATGATTTTAGGTATGTATAAGGTTAGCAAGAACTCAATCTTTGATTAGTGAGAATTCAATCATGATTGTTAGTATGAAGTTTTATGTTTAGACATTTTCAGTTTTTACATCAAGGAAATCCCCCATGATATTTCTCTTTTCCTTAAAGCTCGAATACTCACAGCTCAATTTCCCATCCTTACTGTAAAAATCAGAATACAGACAAAAAAATCAGCACGGCTTACCAGAAAAATAATAATTAACAAATAGAATCAGATAAATCAATTCTTTATGATGTATAGACAGGAGAGAGAACATAGATTGATTCCTCCAAAGTTTGGAGAGAATTGTGAAAGTAAAAACATTTTAATGAGAACCAATAATTTAATTTCTATTGAAGCCAGAATATCTCCAAGCAGCGAGTAATCATCTATGCTTACCCTCTTTTCTGATCAGGAAATCTTATTAAAGCTAATAAAAGGCTATTAATTAAAATCGATCCGTTCAAGTTAATGAGTGTGAGGTTTGATACGCAAGGACCAAAGTTAATGAGTAGGAGGTTTGATATGCAAGGACCAAATGCCCGACTACACTCCAGAAAAATGCTTTCCCAAAGCCAAGCTTTTACCATCATGCCAAACAATAGCTCTTACTGTCATAAGTATTTTCTTAGGTCTCCTTGACATAGCCGCTAGTTAATGAGTCTTTTTTGGCTCCTTTTTGGCAATGACTTGCATAATAGGTAGATATTTTTGCATCAATGGGGGAAAGGACATTAACAAATTCCATAAACACCTTCCACAAAGAAAATGGCATTTTTGTTGTTGTAATAGTATTACCTTTCTCGTTTTCTTTTATCCTGATGTTTCTTTTGCTCTATATTCTGTTTCTTGTTAAACAAAATTTGCAGGTTGATGAATTAGATTTAGTACAAATTGGTCCAAAATTTGAGCATCATGAATTGTTCCCTGCCCGAACTAACACATGTCAGATTTTGTCTATCCTGGCATGTAATTCTGCATTTGATGCTCATTGTACACATGGATATCATCATCATCATCATCGTCGTCATCATCATCTCTCTCTCTCCCTCTCTCTCTCTCTGTGTTTGTGTTTCTGAATATAATGGATCATCAATAAAGTATCCGAAGTATAATTTGTTACTGTGTTTAATTTTGCGTATGAACTAGTTGTTATGCTTGAGAACTTAGGTTGTCAGTTCGTAGTTGGTTTCAAGAATCCTTTTCTCTGCCATCTGTTTCCTATTCTAACTACGTTTTTTGCTCGAGGCTTCCCTAGCCAGTATTGATGTTCACACTTCATTATCTGAAGGTCCTAGCGCATAAACTCATGTTTTTTCTATTAAAGAAAAACTGTTATCCAGGTTTATGTAGGCCTTTGATAGCGGTAAATTTTTTAGGCTTATAAAGCTGTTTTTATCCAAATTGATAATACTTGTACGAATACAGAAAAATAAAATTATGGCTTCCTATTTCTTTTTCTGGATTGGTATGCAAAATAGACTAAACTGAAGTTGCACATTAGTGATAGAAAAATCCTTTTTATAATTGGCAAGAAAATTAATTCATAGATTAGTAATAAGTTTTCGGAACTACTCCACTTCTATGGAACTTTTCTTTTTGGTCTGTAGCCATTCCTGCTGTAGAAGGAGTTGCACACACAATGTGCGGGATAATTGATTTCAAGGGAGAGAAAATTGGAAAGTGGTTAATGTCGGGAGAAATATGTTGAAAGTTGATCAATT
>JAOTRH010116825.1:0-15010 GCA_034768845.1 Heliamphora exappendiculata
AAATTTACTTGTGAATTAAATAAGTAATATTTTTGTGAACTAAAGGTCATACACTTGTATTTAATTATTTTATCTAAAAAATTTTAAATACCCAATTCACCCATCTCTTGGGATTAAACACGTAACATCAATTGGTATCAGAGCCTAACACATTATTCTTAACAAGTTTTTGTGAAAAAGATCAAATGGCAGGTATTGGTGTATCCTCTTTTGGAGAAGGTCAGCCCTTCACACGACCTCTAATCTTTAGTGGTGTTAACTACACAATTTGGAAGCAAAGAATGAGAATATTCATTCAAACTATGGGTTGGAGAGCTTAGAAGGTAATCGTGCAAGGTAACTTCACTCCAACTAAGACTTTAGAAGGTAAAGAGGTTCCTAAGTTTGAAAAAGAAATGAATGAAAATGATATAAAATAACTACAAATAAACTCTATTGCTATGAATGTATTATATTGTGCCTTAGATGCTAATGAATATAATAGAATAATGACATGTAAAAGTGCAAAAAAAATTTGAAAAAAATTAGAAGTCACTTATGATTGCACACAAGATGTTAAAGATTTTAGGATAGATAAATTAATTAGTGAATATGAAAGCTTTAAGATGCATGAAGATGAAACAATTTCTAGCATGTACACTCGCTTCACTCATATTATAAATTCTCATAATGCACTTGGAAAAACTTACTAGTCTTATGAGTTGTTAAGGAAAGTACTCAAAGTCTTGCCACTTATTTAGGAAGCTAAGGCTACAGCAGTCTCCGAGGTAAGAAATCTAAAGGTCATGACCTTGGATGAGCTAATTGGCTCACTTTGACATACGAGCTCAAGACAAATGAAAGAGTTAACGAGTAAAAGAAGGACAAAAAATTCATTGCCCTCAAAGCCTCAAAAGAAAGCTCCAGTGATGAAGACGAGGATATCAATGATGATGACATGGCCCGCATAACGAGAAGATTCGAGAAATTCCTCAAAAGTGACAAAATGTTCTCAAGAAGATTCTGAGGTACAAAATGTAATAACCCGTACCATGAAAATTAATAAAAACAACACACGTATCATTCCTTAGAATAATATATTATGTGATAGTTCGTAAAAAATTTGTAAAAATAAAATTTCTGACAAATAATAATATAGCGATAAGAATTTTAAATATTTCTAGATTTCTTTTCATATGTTTTGATATGATTGAAAAAAATTTGGATAATATTCTGGACAAGATCAAATTAAAGGTAATGATTGAAAAAAATTTAGATAAGATTCTAGATAAAATCAAATCAAAGTTAATGACTGAAAAAGATTGAAAAAATTTTGGATAAGATTCTGGATAAGATCAAATCAAAGTTAATGATTGAAAAAGATTTGGATGATTCTGGAAAAGATAAAATCAAAGTTAATAATTGAAAAATTTTTGGATAAGATTTTGGATAAGATTAATTCAAAAGTAATGATTGAAAAAGATTTGGATAAGATTTTGGATAAGATCAAATCAAAGCTAATGATTGAAAAAGATTTGGGCCAGCCTATAAAAAGCACTTGGTGGCAACATCTATCTCACATATCTCACACACAGTGAGCTTGTAAGCTAAACACGCAATGCCACCACCACCGTGAGCCCGACACCGCTCAGCCGCCACCGCCGCCAACCACAAGTTCTCTCTCTCTCTCTCTCTCTCTCTCTCTCTCTCTCTCTCTCTCTTTATATGCATTGAGATTTTATCACCGGAGGATTAGAAACTTTAGGATCAAGAACAAGGAGAGAGTTTTGTCACGCCTAAGTCGAGGTGAGATGCTTAAGTATTATCTTGAACATAAATACAATATTATTTTGAATATAAATGCATGTGAGATGCTTAAGTATTATCTTGAACATAAATGTAATTTTATTTTGAATATACATACATATGAGAGTGCTTAAGTATTATTTTGAACAGAAGTGCATGAATTATGCTTTAAATTTGTTTTATATTTATGTTTTGAAGTATGAAAAATTGTGATATCATGATCTTTTATTCAAATGCACTAGTGTTGTTTTTTTTAAAAAAATGCTATCTGCACTTTTACAAAGCATGAGAATGTGAAATGAAGGTTTTTGATAATGTTATGCGGTTCTAAAGTGCCACGTTACAAGAGTTTTTAGCATTTTATATCTCGTTAGGGGAGGTTGCCCAATTATGGATGCTGTTGCTCCCTATGGGGGAGGTTACCCGTTGAGCGGGGGGTTTTGCCTTAAAGACTTTGCGAGTTATAAGTCCCGGACAGTATATACCACTCGTGCTTGGTAGAGAGTGACCCTCATTTTATCACGTTGCTAATCCGTGCATTGAGAATTGAGGTTACGGTACCGTCGAAACTCCCGGTCGTGAGGTTGACGACTACTTGGTCACTGTTGGGTATGAGTGGTGCATGAGACATGATTATTTTGCATTGTGGCGGTTATGCCAGAAACTTTATTTTGAGACAGTGAATTCCATAATTTGTGGTTGTTGAGCCTAAAGTGCTACTTTTACAAAGATTGAGAAAAATTTGTCATAACTTGTGAGATCCTAAAACGCTTGATAAGGTTATTTATGAAATTTTATGATAAGTGGATGCAATATCTTACTTTTCATATGGAAAGCATAATGTTTTAGTGGAATAACTATTTTTTTATCTTATTCATTATAATACTAAATGCACTTTCCTGTAATATTTGTGGTTGCAGATAACATGGATGGGTAGAGTTGGTCCACCACAATCGTCAAGTTTATAATCTCAGGCTCGTAGTTAATATTTTTTTTGTAACATATATGCTGGCTTGGGAATACAGGATAGCGTATCCGAAACATAAACAGTTGCTTGTTTTCTATAAATAAATAATTTCAGCAGTTTGATAATTTTGTTTGGTATACGCCGGTTTGGGTATACTGAAAAATATAATCATATCATGTACAAGTACTACTATTTTGATGATTTTAGGTTATATCGATTTTCTCAAAATTAAAAAAAAAAGGTTAGTAGAATTCATGTCTCACCTGAATGCCTTTAGTCACTACTTTAGCTGTAATACGAAGAAAAAACTGTGCAATCTCAGGATGTGATAATATTTTTTATCGATTTTGTGTTTTTGAAAAGGGGTGCGATACAAAATTTAACAAAGGAGACTCAAGCAAACGAGACCTCAAGAAAGAACCGCCTACTTGCTACAACTGCAACAAAACTGGGCACATCAGGCCGGAATGTCCTTTACTCAAAAAGGACTCAAAGAAGAATAAGAAAGTCATGAAAACAACCACATGGGATGACTCCGATTCAAACTAATCAAGCAATAGTTCAAGCGACGAAGAAATAGCGAACTTCTACTTGATTGCGAGTATAGACGAAGAGGTAAATTCTCATTCAAATTTTTGCAATTCATCTAGTTCTTCTTATTCTATGCCATCATATGATGATCTTAAAAATAAAATATTTAATTTACATAAAAGTCTTTTAAAATTGAAAATGAAAAATTTTAAATTAAAAAATAAAAATAAAAACTTTTCTAAAGAAATTGAGGACTTAAAACTCTCAAATGAAAATGTAAAAATTGAAAAAGAAAACATTTCTAAGGAGCATGATTCAAAAGTTGAAACATTGGAAAAAGAAAATCTCATTTTAAGAGTCAAATTTGATAGATTAACAAAAATTTCTGAAAATGAAATTTTAAATTTAACGAAAGAAAATGATAGGTTAAGAAAAGATCTTATAAACTTGAAAGGTAAAAATATTAAAAATGATATTTTCTATTAATTAAAAAGAAAAGTAGAAGATTACTAAAAACTTATCTATAAATTTACAAATGAAAAATAAAAATTTGAAAATTTTTTGGAAGCACAAAGAAGATCATTGAATAAAGAAGTAATAGGTTATAATGGAGAAGTTAAACTTAAATTTAAAAATTATTTTGTGAAAAAATCAAAAAGCTTTTCAAACACATTTTCTGAAAGTGGTTATGAAAATGTAACTTGCTTTCAATGCAAAAGAAAATGTCATATTAAATTTGATTGCCTACTAAAAAGAAATAATGGGGTCACAAAAATGGTTTGAAAAATAAAAGAGACTAATCCTATAGAACTCAAAAAGATTTGGGTACCAAAGAAAATTGCTTAAATTATTTTGTAGGTATGCTTGAGATCCTCATCATTAAAAGAAAGATGGTATTTGGATAGTGGATGCTCAAGACATATGATTGGCGACAAGACAAAATTCTTAATCTTAACACCTAAAAATATAGGTCATGTAATATTTGGAGACAACGCAAGAGGTAAAATTATTGGTATAGGTAAAGTCGATAAGGATTCTTCTCTATCTATTGATAACGTACTACTTGTCGATGGTCTCAAACATAATCTCCTTAATATTAGTCAATTATGTGATAAAGGCTATAGTATAAAATTTCTGCATGATACATGTGTAGTTGAAAACAAAGAAAGTAATAAAGTTTTATTTGTCGCAAAGAGATTTGAAAATGTTTACATCATTGATTTTGAAAATCTACATTCTCAAAATGTTACATGTTTTTCTGCTGTAAATTAAACTAGTTGGTTATGGCATAGGAGGCTAACTCATGCTAGCATGGATCTCCTATCCAAACTTGTCAAGAAAGATTTGGTCGAAGGCTTGCCTAAGACTAAATTCATCAAAGACAAGGTTTGTGAAGCTTGCCAATTTGGTAAGCAAGCTAAAACTAGTTTAAAAAAGAAATAAGAAATTTTTACAAATAGGTATTTACAATTACTTCATCTTGATTTGTTTGGTCCTATGAAACCCCATAGTCTTGGAGGAAAAGCATACTATTTCGTTATTGTTGATGATTTTTCACAATATACATAGGTTTTATTTTTTACAACAAAAGATGAAGTATGGCATGTGTTGGCTAAACTTTGTAAGAAAATTCAAAATGAAAATGGTTATTCTATTCTACGCATTTGTAGTGATAGAGGAGGAGAATTTAAAAACAAAGATGTTGAAAATTTTTGTGACCAAAATGGTATTTATAAAAAAATTTCTGCACCTCAAACTCCTCAACAAAATAGGGTTGTTAGGAGAAAAAATCGATCTTTACAAAAAAATGGCACGTACTATGTTAAATGAACACAATAGTCCTAAATATTTTTGAGCCGAGATAGTTAATACTGCTTGCTATGTAATGAACTGAGTTTTCATAAGATATTATTTAAATAAAACTCCTTATGAGCTATGGAATGGTAGAAAGCCCAACATTTCTTACTTTCATGTTTTTTTATGTAAATGTTTCATTTTAAATGACAGCTGAATTAGAAAATTTTGATTCTAAATCTGACGAAAGAATATTTCTTAGATATGCTACAAATAGTAAAGCTTAAAGAGTATATAACAAAACAACTATGACATTAGTTAAGTCTATTCACATTACCTTTGATGAAACTAATTAATCATTTTTCTTCTAAGTTTTCAGTTGATGATGATTTAGACATTAATAAAGGAATGGAAGAAATGCAAATCAAGGAGGACAAAGATAAAAGTAACAAGGTTGACGATGAACATATTGACCTACCAAAAGAATGGAAAACAATTAACGATCATCCTATGGATCAAATTATAGGTGAACCTTCGCGAGGTGCAAGTACTCGATCTTCACTAAAAAATATTTGTGATCATATTGTATTCCTTTCACAAAAAGAACCTAAAAATATAAATAAAGTCTTAGAAGATGAATATTAGGTAATGGCTATGCAAGATGAATTAAATCAACTTTAAAAAAATAAAATTTGGAATTTAGTTCCTAGGCCTAAAGATAATACAATCATTGGAATTAAATGGGTTTTTTAAAATAAAAAGGATGAAAATGGTATTGTTGTCCGAAACAAGGTTAGGTTAGTCGCACAATAATATAATCAAGAAGAAGAAATTGATTTTGAAGAGACATACGTACCCGTAGCTAGGATGGAAGCCATTCGCATGTTAATAGCATATGCATCATATAAGAACTTTAAACTCTTTCAAATTGATGTAAAAAGTGCGTTCTTAAATGGTTTTATAAATGAGAAAGTGTATGTTGAACAGCCACCTAATTTTGAAGATTATGATTATCCAAACTATGTATTTAAATTAACGAAAGCATTTTATGGTTTAAAACAAGCTCCTCGAGCTTGGTATGAAAGACTGAGTAACTTCTTGTTAGAAAATAGCTTTACAAGAGGAAAAATAAACACAACTTTATTTACTAAGACTAACAAAGAAAACATGTTTATTATACGAATATACGTAGATGATATCATATTTAGTGCTACTAATGAGATTTTGAGTAACGAAATTTTCATTTGCATGCAAAAGGAGTTTGAGATGAGCATGATAGGAGAGTTCACATTCTTACTTGGACTCCAAATCAAGCAAGCGAAGAATGGAACCTTCATCAACCAATAAAAGTACGTACGTGAGCTGCTCAAGCGCTTCCAAATGAAAAATAGAAAAGTTTTGGGTACTCCAATGAGTCCCTCAATTAAACTTGACAAAGACAAACAAGAAAAACCAGTAGACACTAAGCTCTACCGATGTATGATTGGTAGTTTACTTTATTTAATTGCAAGTAGGCCTTACATAATATTTAGTGTCTGTATGTGTGCACGTTATCAAGCTTGTCCTAAAGAATCACACATAATAGTTGTAAAATGAATATTAAGATATTTGGTTGGCACAATAGATATAGGCCTATGGTATCCAAAATTTACATCTTTCAAAATGATAAGTTATTCTAATGCAGACTTTGCTGGTTGCACAATTGACCGTAAAAGCACTAGTGGCACATGTCATTTCTTAGAAAAATCACTTGTCTCTTGGTTTTCAAAGAAATAAAATTCTATAGCTTTATCTATCGCTGAAACCGAATATGTGGCTGCAGGTAGTTGTGCACAAATTTTATATATGAAATAACAACTTAATGATTTAAAGTTAAAATACGATATTGTGCCAATTAAGTGTGATAACACAAGTGCGATAAATATTTTCAAAAATCTAATTTTGCCTTCACGAACAAAACATATTTTGTAATAAAACATCATTTTCTTCGTGATCATGTTAAAAAAGGTGATAAATTTTTAGAATTTGTTAGTACTAGTGAACAATGGGCGGATATCTTTACTAAACCCCTTAATGAAGATCGTTTCATTATAATTAGAAGAGAATTGGGCTTAATGCAAGTTCGTGAGGTTGCATGAAAACTCTTTTATTATGAACATAATGTTAAAACATTTTTAAGAACCCCTGTACTTTGAAAGAAAATCAGAATCTCGACAAAGCACTGTTTAGTCGACTGAGGCCCTCTTTCCAGTCGACCGAACCAAATTTTCTCACTTCAGTCGACCGAACATACTAGTTCAGTCGACCGAACCTTCGGGGTCTTCGACAAATAGAAAAGTCAAACTGCATTTTCTGTTATTTCATTTTTTTACTCTCGGTTTCTCTCCTAAGGCACGAACATATTGGCTTTTAAAAGGGTTCCAAATAAAACCACTCTTTCATTTCCACCATTCTACCTCTTTAAACCCTACATTTCTTTCTCTCAAATCCCTCACTCATGGCATTTAGGGTTAGAGGTGGCAAGGGAAAGTCCATTGCAAGAGAGAATTCAACCGGCGAGAATGACCAATGGTTCAACTCAAGAAAAGCCGAAATCCCCTTCAAGCACCACCTCTAATCTTTTGATCCCATCTTCATCCAATGGTTCAAAAACCTCGCGTCTTACGCCTTTTTAGTAGAATGGGTTGGGGGCCATATGTTTTCTATCAATCAAAGTGTGTGTACCCTCAAATTACCCGGCTATTTTATGCAAATCTTTCTCAAGAACTTTTTTCAAATTCAAATGATCGTTACTTTCACTTCACCACTTATCTCTATAGAAAAACTTATAAATTCTTCGATAAAGACATAACAAATCTTTTTGGAATAGGAAGAGGAGATTTTAAATGTCCACTAATTTCTTCTCAATCATGGATCATGGGTCACGATTTCACTCTCAAAACATTTTTACCCATGATCATGATCGAACCTCCTATCAATTTTGGTGTCCTCCCATCTTACTCACAACTCACCCTCAAGGCCAAAATTCTACACTTGATCATTACATATAACATCTTGCCTCATAGTGGTTCTAGGACTTACATCTCCTAACTTGATTGTTGCATATTGTGGTGCATCTATAAGGAGATACATCTTGATCTTCCATCGTTACTATGCCAATGGATGCTTGCCAAAGAAAGTACCAAACACCATATTCTTCCATATGAAGATTTTCTCACACCTCTGTTTGAGTCATTTGGCTTTTCCCCATCTCCTTCAAATTTTCTTCTACCAAAAAATTCTAATTTTCTAACTGCCACTACTGTAAAACAAATGGGTTATAAACTTCAAAATGGTCAGTGGGTACCCAAAATTCAAAGGTAGGCACCTCAAGTCGTCCAAGATAGTGATGAGGAAGCCGAGGCTGCTGCCTATGATGCTGAGCTCCACCTACTTCTCCTTCAGCACCTCTACTTGTTCCTATAATCACTGATGGTGCTCCCGTCACACGTTCCTTCTTAAAGAAACTGGTTCGCTCTTTTTCCAAACGCCTTGACAAGAAGCTTGACAAAATTAGCTCTCGCCTTAGTCACCTTGAAGAGGCTATAGGTGTACCTCCCTCCACTACCTCTTCACCCGCGGATGGGGGTGATGATGATGCTGCTGCTGCCGATGACTCCAAGTCTTCTCACTCCGCCTCTTTTTGATAATGCTAAAAAGGGGAGAAACAAGGAAAGCGCTCCACTTTATTTTCATTTTAGTTTGGAGAGCATTAGAAAGTTTTATTTATTGGATCATGTACTTATATTACTCTAATTTTGTTTATGGTTGTGCTTGACTTCTATTATGATTGGATATTTCTTTTGGATGGTTATGAATTAGTTATGTTTATGTGGCCATGCATATTATGATTATGTTTAACATATGATTAAATGTATATAATGTTTACAAAAGACAAGATCATTGGACAATATTTCATAAAACATGCTCTATGAATGAAATGAATTTCAATATTTTTATCATTTATGCATATAGTAAGGGGGAGTTTTCAAACTCTCAAAGATTATTATCTTATGCTTATTGATAGAGAAAGCTTTATTTAAGCTTTCTTACATTATGTTGCTATGTGTTTGTCATAATAAAAAATAGAGAGATTGTTGGCCTAACAAGACTTCAATAACCAATTTTGATGATAACAAACCTATGTATCTAATTGTGCAAATTGAGATTGTTTACAGGGCATACATGCTTAGCATAATCCAAAATACAAAGTGGAAGACATGACGCTTAAATTCAAATCAAGTTCTTTGGTGACAAGTTTTTGTGGAACAAAAGCAAGGAATCGAGATATTGAAGACTTGAAGAATATTTTGTAATATTAGGATTCTTGTACATTCACTTTATCTCTTGAATTTTACTTTAAAACTCATAGGAGTCCTAAAAAGTCATAAAATAATTTTTTTCAAATCAAACAGTGATCAAAACTATTTTGAAAACATAAAATTCTGGTTTTTCACATGTCCAGTCAACTGATGTATTAAGCCCAGTCGACCGAACCAGCTACCAAAAATATATTTTCAGATCTACAACAGTTCAGTTGACCGAACCTTGGAGTTCAGTCGACCAAAGTGAACTTCAGTCGATCGAATGAGTTTCTTCAGTCAACCGTACAGGCTTAAATTCGAAATTTTCTGAAAACGGCTAGTTTGACACTTCTATATTTAGCCCAACGGCTAGTTTGATTTTAGAGCCTATAAATAGAGGCCTTGTGCCATTATTTCATTCACTCAATCCTCTCAACTATTCTCTCATTCTACTACTTCTTTGCACTTCAATTGTTTAGCATGTCATACACATTTTTGAGAGAAAAATCATTTAGTATTCTCATTGAACTTCATCGTTTTATTTCTTAAGAAGTGAGTTTAGAGCTTTATTTGTTGTACTTATTTGCTTATCTAAAGAGCGTTCTTCGTAAACTCTCATATCATTCTTCTTGTTGATTTGTATTTGAGAAAGATGATTCTCAAAATAGGCTAATCTGCTTGCATGGATTGGGATTATTTGAGAATGGTGCATTCTCAAGAGAGGCTATTCTGTCTGGACTAAGGAGAGAGGCTAGGTAGTAAGAAATCCTCATAGCGGTTGGCTTGAGGCAAGGACGTAGGCCGTTGTGCCGAACCTTGTAAAAATCGTGGTGTTCTTTTTCTTGTATGCTTATTTCTGTCATTTACTTTATTGTTGATTCTCCTTACATGACACACGTTTACACTTAATTTATTTCATTTTTTGATTCATTTGCTTTGCAAGTAATATTATTACACTTCAATCTTTTATCAAGAGATTAATCTGTTTGCAAATTAAATTTGAAAAATATAAAACAAGAGGAGTATTCTTAACATACATTTGAACTTGAATTTTTTATTTCTTACAACTTTTAAAACTTAAAGCTAAAAAGCTTTTAAATTCTTTCTTTTCATTTTGGAAGAAATATTGTTATATCTTAATTTAGAAATCATATTTAAAAAATATTAATATTGAAAGTTATACTTCAATTGATAAAACTAATAAAGTATTATATTTGATTAACAAGAAGTTTAATATTTGTTTACACTTATTCTTAAATATTTCAACACAAGATTTTGGTTATAAGTTTAAAATAAATTTACTTGTGAATTAAATAAGTAATATTTTTGTGAACTAAATGTCATACACTTGTATTTAATTATTTTATCTAAGAAATTTTAAATACTTAATTCACTCATTCTCTTGGGATTACATACGTAATATCAACTGTGTTATCAAATAATGCTTCAATGGAGACTGGAAGTTCTTGACTACAATTCTGACTTGTGCTTTTTCTGTGGGCCGATTTGTCATTTTGGCTTCCTTTTCCCTCCATCTATTAGAAAGTTCACAAATGATTCCTGGCCCTCCTGTTGGGTGGTTTTGAGTTCCTGAGTAGTGACGTCTAACTTGACATTATAGCTGTATTGACTGACGAAGGCGGTACCAATGTCTTCTCATGTCCTAGTTTTTGCAACATCAAGTGAGAGAAACTATTTTTGCGTTGTTCCAGAGAGTGATCGAAGGAACAACTGGGCCTTTAGTTAATCATCAATTTTCATAGGGGAGAGAGTACCAGCATACAGCCTTAGATGAATCTGATAATCTCCAGTACCGTCGAACTTCTCTATTTTCGGCATTTTAAAGTTAACCAGGAGCTTGGAGTCTTGGAACAAACATAGTCCGCCCACATCTAGCATATATTTTTCGACCCTTTTTTCCCTCTTAAGGACCTTTTCCATCTTGTCAATTTTTTCAACTAATACAGATTCTCTAGACTAAGCAATATTTTCTTTCCCAACTATCATCTAACGAGGGATCCGTGGTGGTACAACGACCGGTGGCACTTTTTAGTCCCTTATTATCTGCTCAAAAGTTTTTTCCATTCTCATTTGCATTGTCTTACTGCTCGTTTGCCCCTGGCAAGCGAGCTTGGATTGCTCGAATCTGAGCCTGATATTGGTTCTGAGCCCGCGTCTGCTGTTCGACTACCTTTTGTATTGCAGTAATTGCCCTCATCAAGGCTATAAAGTTTACTTCATTTTCTGCTATTTCAAATGATTCGGCCGTCGTTCGGATATTCTGTAGAGTCTGCCCGTTTTTGACCGAGCCCAAATGCGCATTAGATGCGAACCTTCTGACTTAATGATCTAGACCCAAAGCAAAACCTGGTAACCCTAAAAATAAAATCAATGGTATTAGATATTTCTTGAAAAGAACCCCAATAACAGATAGCAAACACTTCAAACACCAAAAACAACTGACCATGACCAGATATAACTGTTGAAACAAAAACACGTCCCTATTGGGCTCATACTGCAGCATAACGACTAAAAATCCCAATATCCAAGCACCAACATAGAAACCAAGCGAGGGACCAACAAAAATCCAAAAAGAAGGTTTACCCCAAGATTTTAAAGAAAAACAGGTAACACTTTGGAAAGATAACATCTCTAAACCAAACGAGATTCCAAAACAAGAACCTGAATAGAGGATTGGGAAGACAAGCTTAAACGGCACCAAGGGTACAAAACGAACAAGCAAAGAAAAACCCGAGAGAGAGAAAACTATCTTAAACCAACAACGAGGCCTAAGCTAACAAACAGGACAAAACCCAAGATTTTAGACCATCAGATGAAAAATCGGGCAACGACTCAAGAGAAAAACTATTTTAAAGCGAAGGAACACCAAAAGAAGGCCCGGGTCGAAACCCGAGAAAGAAACTATCTTAGTCTAAACAAACAAATAAAGGTCCAACACAAATACAAACAAAACATACAAATATATAAAACAAATAATCCTACAGGGTCAATACCTGATGGTGGGTTCTAAGCAATTATATACAGAAAAGACCGATTTTAGTTAATAATCAAGGTACCTTCTCAATAGAGCCGAGTATATACCTCCCATGCCTAGTGTGGTGCAAGACATGGTCAAGTGGTATTCAAGAACTCTTTACTGCACCTGTGAAAGTGTGCAACCAGTAAGGCTTGCCCGTCTTCCCAACATAACCTTGAGATAGTAAACTGACCGGGGTATCGAGTCGACCAGGCAGGGGGTTGAGAGCAATGCAAATGCGTGCAAAAATACAAATGAGAAATTCATATTAAGAACCAATAATATTTTCAAGTCTAACCTGCTTATTTGTTTTAAAAGAAACATCTCCAACGGAGTCTCCAAAAAATACTGTGACAATTGGATTTAGAGTTTTGTCTCAAAAATAAAAGAATTCAAGAGATGTTTAAAAAATATTTTAACACATTGGAAACTAAATTTTGAAAATCTTTTTTTGTGAAAAATAGATTCGTCACTTGGTTTTTGAGAAAAACTAAGAAAAACAAAATGAGCCATTGATCTTTAAAATGGTAACCAGGGAAAATAAAAATTTGGGGACTAAGGTACGAATCGGAGAAGGTGTTAGGCACCCCGTTCGTCCAACCGTGCGGTTGGTCTTTACTAATCATCATTTATTCTTAATTAGATTTATCAAGTGTATACAAATACAGAAAATAGAGACAAATAGAGAATATTTAAACTCAAGTAAGGAAAAATACATAATTTATGTATATAGAACGCCAAATGAAACAAGTAGCAAAAGAAAATCCTAAATCTTACGGCATGTAATTTTTAACTAAATAATACATGAAACAAACTGCATGGTTTCACCAAATAATCAAAACTAACATAAATATGACATGATACTAAATCAAAAGAAATGTAATTCCAAAATTCTCTAGATTCTAATCGCAATTGTATACAATACTGTCAAACAACCTAATTATTCTAAACATGATATTAAACAAAGACGTGCTCCAAACTTCTTAAATTCTAACTAAATGTGAATTTCATGCTAATTAAGCAATAAAAGATGCTACTAAAAAGAAATTAATCCATAAAAAAATTTACTATGAATTTCATCAAAATATAACAAAATATAATAAAAGAAAAGAAATACTATTTAAACCTACAAAAGTAATGATTATTACATAAGGATGTAATAATTGTTATTTAACTAGAAAATGTTAAAATACGGGCGACATATTAGCGATTGCGACTATATGAATGCTAGTGCACTAAATGTAATAACTACGACATTGTAAATCGCAATTGCCGGATATATTAGAACCATTTTGATGAATTCTCAAAAGTAACCAAAATGCAAGTGCACGATGTGAATAAAAATAACAGCTGACATTACTTTTAATTTCAATGAGAATTAACCGAGTCCATCAAAACTAATCATGCTCATTGATGACATACTTACAATTTCGCAAATTCAATAATAAACTAGATCAACTACGCGGATGAATGAAACATGCGAATTGAAATTGAAATTAGCACGGCCACTCCAAGAGGTAGAAAGTGGAGAGAGAAAGGCCGATGATCTAAACAAAATACCTAGATCGCAAGTGAATTCTCAAGTGATGAATAGTATTCCAATCATCGAGCAATGCTCCAATCCAAATGTAAAGGTAAATTGAGAACCCAGCGGGGTATGAGTGTTAATGATTGTTCTCCCTCGGTATTCCAGTAGAGTGTCGGTATCAAAACTCTATTGCCTTTCGATTCGTCCGAATTCTGACATCAGAATTGTCCCCCTCTAAATAGTACCAAAGGTACGGTATTTATAGAATTCATGGACCAATGAAATACTGGCATGTTTTGAGACACATCAGGCCATTTGGAGTTAGCGATCGCCAGGTTTGAAGTTGGCGATCGCCACTAAAGTCATGCTTCCAAGGGTTTCTTCTAACGGTCGCTACAATGAAGTTGGTGACCCCCAGGTTCAAATGTGGTGGTTGCCACTTTGTCTAGGGTTTTCAAAAGTTTCACATGGCGGTCACCACAATGGAGTTGGTGACCCCAAGATTCAAATATGGTAGCTCAAGGGCTGAAGTTGGCGATTCAAGGTTTGGACAATGTAAGTTCACTGGCTTGAATGGTTTGATCATCTAGCTTGAATACTGAGCTTGGATCATTTTTCGAGAATGGTTTAGAAACACCACTCCACCTGATTTCATCATCAAATTCACCCAGATCAACCTAAGATTAGGCATAATTAAATTGGGGTGTCTACAGTGATAGAAAAGTTGCTTAACTTATTGAACCAAAGAAAAGGAAATGGTGATTGCCATTTTAAGATCACATCAAGGTTAGAGGGTGGGAAATATGTCTTCTCCTATTTATGGACGGAAACTGAATTAAAAATTCAAAAAAGTCTCTTTATTGAGTTAGAATGGAGTTGCTTATAATTTAAGGAAAAAGAATTCAATTAGGAACTTAAACATGGTTTAATTAGAATCTTAGTTAGGATTTAGTTATGTCACAACTAGGATTATGCTAATTTCAAATATTGTTCCTTAATCTATGGAAGAAGTATAAGTACTTTTT
>JAOTRH010116836.1:0-15010 GCA_034768845.1 Heliamphora exappendiculata
AAGGCTTGGGTGAGTCATGATATAAAACCGTTTTCAAACCATTTTTAAGGCTCATGTGAGTCAAAAGGTTTCTTATCCTTTGCATCTCATTTGATCATGAAAAACTGTTTTAAGGCTTGAAAGAGAGTCAAAAACTGGACATTGTATTCCTAGCATGTTTACCTTTTATTTCATGTTTGTCTAGTTTCTGCTAAGTTTTGGCTCATAGTGTGGGATTTGAAATATTTTTCAGATGCCAGTCACACAGGTTGATCAGGAGGAGCGGGAGGGGCGGAAGATCTATGGTCTTCCTTTTTGTTTCTTTTTGGATCATGTTTTGTTAGTACATGTTTAGGTTTGGAACCTTATGTATTGTGAGTCTGTCGACGATTATATTAAATGCATGTTTGTTCTTTATCTTGAGAGAAAAACCTTGGGTTGGGTGTTATTTTACAGCTTGTGATTATTTATGGGTATTTCACATGACCTGGAGTTTGGGGCGTGACATTAATTCTCAAACCTTGACCCCGTTCATACATCTTGAGTACCAATAACTTCCTTATGCCCCATGCCACACATCTCGTAGGATTATAAGTTCGCTACCTGGTATACACAGAGGCATGACGCCAAACACTCCCATCACATCAGAACTTCACCTCACAAGGTTGCAATACAGTAACCTGACTCCCAATAGGTAAATGATAGCCACATTACAGTCTTGAGCCCACTATTTAGGCAAACCCACAAAGAAAGCGTAAGGCGCTTAACCAAAGAAGGCCAAATTTGAGACTTCTCGCTTGGAGTTACCCATAGCTCCCACTATTGTACAAACATCCTCCACACTTCAGCTTTCCGAGCATAAGATCAAATACATACATTTTGGATCCACTATTTTTGCTTGCCTGCCTACCCTAGGCTACTCAAACCATTACGGTACATTGTTGAATATTACCACTCCACATTTCACTTTCAAGGGCAAAACAACACAACCACCTCTACACGACAGATTAAACACAAACAACCTCTCTCCCTTCAAAAACCATCACGTTTATGATATACTATCTAAGCACTGAGCCAATCACACTATCAACCCCCTTCATATTTTTCTCAAATCTCATGCACTTAGCGCTTCCTATAGAGACACCAAAGCGACCACGTCGCCTCGTAAAAATCTAATATCACTCACATCTCAACTTCATCCAAGCACACCCTTGTACTCACACCCCTGTGCTCACCTAACACAGTTCCCGAACACGATCTCCTACCCCTAAGGATAACGATCAAGACCACAAGCCTTTACTCCTTTGAAGTTCTCAAAGGACTAATATTCATTGCACGCTAGAATCGTAACCAAAACCCTTACACATTTTAGCACATCTGCGACTTCACGATTAATTGACTTTGCATATATCTGAGCTTACGCACCCGTAACTCAACTCTCAGATCTAAATAAGGAACATGGCTTCCAAAGCTATCTAGTATCACTCTAACTATCTACAACACCCCACAGACAAAGGATAACCCTCGAAACTCTTTTACGTTCTATAATTTCAAAATACGTTAAGCTAGAGATTATTATGCTCCCATCCACTATGTTCCTGTCCATATCCCATTTTTGAGTACACGGCTCAAGACATAACATGGCTCATGACGTACATAATCGTCAACACACCTATAACCACATACACAAAATCTTAACTAAAATGGATTACCACCATCCCACAACCCAATCACAATAGATGATCTACGAGGGGTCTCAAACACCCTATCGCACCTAATCACAAGGTCACTAGTAATACAACTCACCTTCCGGAAGTATTACTCCATGGGAAACTTCCTCTACCATGGCCAACCAATTATCCATACTTCAACAGCAGCAGAACAAAACCATGATCATACGAATATATAATAGGTAACTAACTAAGGCCGACACCAACCCATGTAGTTACCATAACTTACAAGCAAGTTCGACAATGCACCAAGCGATTAACACTCAACTCAAGAGTTTCACCCTGTTGTAATCAACGAAAACCAAGTCGCACTTCCACAACCCATACCACAGCTTCATTCCTTCTGTGGAAACACATTTCATATATGAAAGAGATATAGAACCGAGCAACATACGATTCGACACATCATGTTATTGCTAACACATGACATATAATCATGCTAACACTTAGCCATATAAGATCGTATTAAATAAACTCCACGTATCGAGGAGTACGAACAAGAGTGATAAGTCAATTTGGATACCCTACCTATTCTTTTCCAGAAAGTATGTCGGCCAAATACATTTCTAACTCGGCTTCTATATTCGTTAATCAAAATCCCGAAAGCAAGACCAATCAATCCTAAGGTCCAACCTTCAT
Source organism: Heliamphora exappendiculata (assembly GCA_034768845.1). Taxonomy (NCBI): domain Eukaryota; kingdom Viridiplantae; phylum Streptophyta; class Magnoliopsida; order Ericales; family Sarraceniaceae; genus Heliamphora; species Heliamphora exappendiculata. The sequence continues at coordinate 2,349 of JAOTRH010116836.1, forward strand.
GGCCACGTATACACAACATCCTCTTGCTCAACAGGTCATAATTCTCATACTATTAAAATATTTAAACACATGCAATCAAGCACACGTAACCATCCTCACAAGGTGATGCAACTTCTCTCACGGCTCTTAGATATTCGAACGTAGAGCTCTGATACCAAGTTGTAACGCCCCAAAACCTGAGTCATGCAAATCGCCCATGAACAACCATTTTGGGATATCATAATCCACTAAAACCATTTGAGCCCAAACGGGTCAAAGAATGTAACCTGAAGACAAAATTAAAACATTTGAAGGGCTCACTTTCGAGCGTTTATTTTATATAAAAGATGTTAGGGTTGGTATACTGAAAATCATATTTTTAGTATTTAAATTTATTTTAATAAAAATTAATTTTTTATTTTATGAGAATCTTTATGATCAATGCATATATATCATTTTTTTGTTATGCATGGATGTCCAATATTCTGTATAGTATTTAATCTGGTGTGTAGAGTACAATTTATACACAGAAGATCATATTTTAGGTTCTTACAGAATATAAGTTTTATGTTCACAGTTTAGATAGAAATAGACATACCATTAGTACGATTGTGGTATAGAGTTTTAGTAGGTCTGTCTTAGTTACGGGGAACAGATAATAGCGTCGTCTATTATTCTGACTCTCTGTGCCAGTGCACTTCGTGTGTATTGAACAGGACATTTAGAATAATTAATTTTGTACTGACTATATAAATTAATTCACACCCCAAGGTTATTATGAATAGTGCTTATCATTTTAATCCTAAAATAATTATTGATTTGCGTATATTTAATATTTGTTGTTTTGATTCATTAGAGGGTGCGATCTTATATGGATCTATATTTTTTGTGACTTGGATAGCGATATTATTTATATGGTAAATATTAATTATTAATGCAATCCACGACCCGAAAGATCGAAATTGATAATACCCCCTTAAAGATACTTATAAGTTTTGACCGGGCCAAATTCTATAGGTGGATTTAATTATCTTACGATCAAATAAGTTAAGCAGAAGGATTTAAAGAATATCAAGATACCGATTAAATTAAGTTGTCAATAATTAAATTTAATTGGCAGGTATTGAGAATCTTAATGTGGGGAGAAATAGTAAGCATTTAATAATAGGAGCTCAATGCAAGAAGGTCTCAAAATTATAGGTCAGAGTACAATTATAGCTTTTTAGTGGTGTGAACTGTAATTCAGTATTTTATGAAAATTACAGAAACCGCTGGTACCTGTCTGTGTTCCACTGGAAGTATTACTCATAATTACTCCCCAAGTACCTGCTGTAACCCTATATATATTCGGATAGGCTGAACCAATTTTATATGATATATCATATTTTATCTTTCAAGACTAAAGATATCTGGGTTCTGCTGGTACGAGTTCTCGATAGTCCGTAACCCACACTACGTTCGAGGATCACGTAAGGAAATACAGTAAAAGATCTGACAAGAGTTTCAACTCAAAATCAAATCGTAGTTGAAGAATTGATCAACAAAAGGTATTTTTATAAATTAACTTTGGTTGCACGAGTTTTATTTTGATCGTTCCTCGTTAAAAATTTTATCTCGAGACCATTTCGGTGTTTGCCCGTCCAGTTAATTTTTTACCGAAAATTGTTTTAAAAATAATGATATTGAAAGTTTTACCTCAAACAATTGGTGTTAGAACCAGGTTGTTTTTTGTTTAGGATTATCGGGACTAGGTAGTTTTAGAACCGTTGCTAACTTTGTTTTGCAGGCATTCTAATTTCGATTTTATGATCAATATTTACGTTCATGTTTGATTGAATGCGTAGATGATGATTAATTAATTTTATTTTTTTTAACCACGAGGGTTGATCATAGTAGATTGATTGTGAACTCTACGAAGGCATATGATCAATATAAATATTAATATTTTTTGGTTTCTAGTTCTTTTATTTTATTTTAAAATTTAATATATATATATATAAAGAACAATCGAAGAACAGTAGCCGTTGGTCAAACAATTTTTTTGGATTAAATAAAAAAAAGAGGAAGAAGAACACAGCAGTGGCGCACAAACCGCAGACTTCGGTGGCTGTTTTCAATTCCAAAACACACTGTTCGGCGCAAAAAGCCAAACGCAGCAAGAAAATAGTGACGCAACAATTTTTTGGTGATCAAACTGTTTTCCCAAAAAGCAAATAGTAGCGCTGATTTTGCCAAACGCTGCCTAAAGGCTGCGGAAATTCCAGGCGCAAGCAGCAATTTCAGAAGCAAACAGAACTAGATTCCAAGCAGCGTAAATCTCGGTGGATTTTCTGAACAAAACAGGTGCAATTTTCGAAGCTGTCTCGGCAAATCCCAATCTCAGCAAACTGTTTCGATGCAGCATTTTTCAGCAAAGTAATTTTTTTTTTTTTAAAAATGCAGTTTCTGCAGCAAACAGCAAGCGCAAACAATTTGCACGTAGGGGAGTAATTTCCAAAACCCGAAACACTGAGCAATTTCCAAAACAGCAGGCGCAAATTCCAATAGGAGTTTAAACAAAGCTAGCTCTTTCCCAAAAATAGCCCACGTGGATCAAAGGATCATGACTTTGGAATTCTGTTTGGGATTCCTTGTTTTTACAAAGAATGGGTTTTGTTTGGCTTGATGAAGTGAACAAGAACTCTTTGATTAAAAGAAAATTAAAATTTTTTAAAATTTTGATTTGATTATAAAATTAAAATATATTTATTTTGTATTTAATTTACTTTTTTATATTAATTGCGTGAATAATAAATATTGATTTTATTTATTCTGTTAATTTAATTAATTAGAATGTTCGGTTTTAATTAAAATATTTTGTAATAAAAAATTAAATTAAATTTTTTTAATTAATTTTAATTAAATGAAAAAACTTTAGATATTTTATTTTTTATAAAATATCACGTTTAAGATAATTTTTTATAAAATTAGATATTTAAAAAAAATGTGAGAATTAATTCTGGATTTTTGAATTAATTAAATAAAAAATATTTAATCGAAATAAATTATTATTTTTCAAAAGATGTGGAACAGAAAATAAAATAAATAGATACCTTTAATCACTATCTTAACTGAGAAGTTAGAGAAAAAACTGTGTATTTATTAAATTTTATTTGTTACGCATTTAATCATGAAAAGACGGTTTAGCGAACCAGAATCTTTGAAATCGTGTACACGAGAATATATTTGATTCTTTTAAATTGTATGATTTTCAAAATAAATAAATTTATTTTAATTAAATGAATTTTGTAACTCTCAAAAATATATTTAAAAATCTAAGTGGGAGAAAAAATTTATTCAAAGATAAATTCCGCAGTCTCCATCACTAGTTTGTAGGCGATGTAATTAAATCCTGCGTGTTGGCAGTAAGGCTTTCCTCCCAATCAGATAGATTAATTGCAGTATCGTCAGTACAAATCTCATTTAGAGATAATTATGGATAATTGTTAGTGTGAATCACTTCTTCATTTGAATGGTTCGTTATAAAGCAATTAATTTAGGATTATGTGATGGTTAACACTTAGTTGTATATAATAGTATTCTCTCCATCTGAGTCACTACTATTATATACTAGACCGAAACTATGCCAGCTATTTAATTTTACTTGGCATAGTCAGTTACCTAGATAGTAAAAGTAAAAGAAATTGGCCTGTTTGGTCTTATAATAGATAGTAGACGCTCACCCATTGTGGCATGCTATTCACAAAAATTCAGACTGCTGACGAATTAATTTTAAAATGATAGAAAGAACCAAATAAAAATAAATTCAATGTTTTGCTTATCATAATTAACGAAATTTTAATTATGTCATTCTCAGGATTAAAATGGTTTTCAACCCACTCGCTTCCATTCTCAAAGAAAACAAATTTACATGACCAAATTATGTTGACCAGAAACCAAACTTGGATATTGTATTAATTGTTGAGGATTATAAGTTTGTTTTAACTAAGATATGTCCACCAGTACCTGATGAGGGGGCTATCGAAAGAAAAACTCAGGCCCATCAGAAGTGGCAGAAAGCTGATCAGATGGCTCGCTGTTATATTTTATCTTCAATGTCAAATATTTTGCAGCATCTGCATCAGTCTATGCCCAATGCCTATGACATGATGATGAATCTCAAAGAAATATTTGAGGATCAAAATCGTGTTACTAGGCAGGCCATGAGATCTCTCATGAATGCAAGCATGACTGAAGGTACACCAGTTAGGGATTATGTTCTAAAGATGATCATTCTTCTGAATGAACTAGAGATCCTTGGAGCAAAATTGACAAAAAAATCCAGGTCGATATCATACTCTAGTAACTACCTGAAAGTTTTAAGCAGTTCTTCCTGAATTATTCTATGAATAAGCTCAGCAACTCAGTGGCAGAACTTCTTAAGAAACTTCAAATAGTCGAGGGTGTTCTTAGGAAGCCGAGTTCTATGTATGTGGTTGAGAAGAGTTCTTTCTCTAAACCGAAAGGTAAGAAGAAGAAAAATATTCAGACACAGAAAAATACAAGTCTAAAAGCAGTTAAGAGACCAAAAGCTAGTGTGAAGAAGTTAAGAGGCAAGTACTATCACTATAACCAGTTTGGGTACTAGAAAAAGCAGTGTTCGATTTTTCTCAGTAAGCAGAACAAACAAAGTAATTTCTGTTCATTAGTTATTGAAACATATTTACCGGTGTTATCTAATTGTACCTGATGTGTAGATACGAGAGCTACTATTCATATCTACAATTCTTTACAGGAGTTCTAGGAAACCAAGTAGCTCAGTGATGGAGAAATTTACTTGCACATGGGCAATAATACAAGGGTGGCAGCAGTTGCAGTAGGAAATGTCACTCTCAGCTTTAGTAGAGGTGGAATACTACTTCTAAAAGATTATCTTTATGTACCTTCGATTAAAAGAAATTTAATTTCAGTCTCGAGTTTAATAAAGGACAAATATTCTGTTCATTTTGGTGACTCTGTCGTTGTAAAGAAAAATAAATATTTTATTTGTTATGATACATTTGTGGTTAATTTGTATGCTGTATCTCTTATCTCTCTTACACTGCAATTAAGTAAAATAAATAATACATCTACTTTACTATATAAGAGAAAGTTTTCTTTTTTAATGAACTAAACATTTTTTTGGCACTTACACTTAGGTCATATTAATCTAAAAAGGATAAGCAGACTGGTAGTAGAAGGACCTTTGAGTTCGTTGGAAGTGGAGGTACTTTCAGTCTGTGAATCTTTCTTAGAGGGTAAGATGACCAAGAGACCCTTTTCGGCTAAAGGCTATAGAGCTAAAGAACCGTTGGAGCTGGTTCATTCTGATGTGTGTGGTTCTATGACAATTTGGGTTAGAGGTGGCTTTAGTACTTCGTCAGTTTCATTGATGACTACTCAAGGTATGAATACATTTACCTGATGCACCGTAAGTATGAATACTTTGATAAATTTAAAAAATTCAAGGTGAAGGCAGAAAAATGTCTATGTAAAAGTATTAATTCATTACGATCCAAACGTGGTGGAGAATACCTCTTTTGAGAGTTTAAGGACTACTTATCATCATAGGGGATTACATTCTAGTTGACTGCACCTGATACTCCGCAGCAGAATAGTGTAGCAGAAAAAAAGAATATGACTCTTATCGAGATGGTAAGATCCATGATGAGTTATTTAAATTTATCCGATTCATTTTGAGAACTCGCTTTAGAGACAGCAGCTTACATTTTGAACTTGGTACCTTCTAAGTTAGTACCTTTTACTCCCACAAAATTATGGACCGGGAGTAAGACTAATCTGAAACACATTCGTATTTGGGGGTGCCCAGCACATATACTGGAAGGGAACGCGGGTAAGTTGGAACCGATGACGGAAGTCTGTTTCTTTGTGGGATATCCCAAAAGAACGAAGGGTGATCTATTTTATAACCCTAAGGATTATAAGGTCATTATTAGCACCAATGCCTGATTCTTAGAAGAGGATTATATTATGGATCACATGCCCAATAGCAAAATTATTCTGAAAGAACTGAGAGGAAATATAGTAGAATGGAAGAGGAACCACAAGTCACTGATATTCCATTATCTCGTCATAGTGGGAGGATTACCGGGACATGTGCAAATCAAGAATAGGGTACTGATGCACAGGATTCAGATTCTGCACAGCCTGTTACTGCTAGTACGTAGACACAGGTAGTGTCTCGTCGTAGTGGGAGTGTTGTTCATCAACCTGATCGGTATATGTTCTTGGGAGAGTCGTTTGATAAGATACCGACAGAACTGGATATTAAGCTCTGTAATTACAATGAAACACTAAAAGATAAAGATACGGATTTTTGGCAAAGGGCTATGAATTCAGAGATGAAATCTATATATTCCAATCAGGTCTGAAAACTTATAGAACCACCAAAAAAAATAAAATCCATTGGATACAAGTGGATCTACAAGAAAGAGAAAGGAGAAAACGAAAAGGTTGAAAGCTTCAAAGCTAGACTTGTTGCTAAATGGTTCACTCAGAAAGAATGCATCGATTAGGAGGAAATTTTTTTCGCCGGTAGCCATGTTTAAGTCTATCCGAATTCTCTTATCTATTGCTACTCATTTCGATTACGAAATCTAGCAAATGGACGTCAAGACAGCTTTCCTTAATGAAAGTCTTGACGAGTGTATCTATATGATACAATCAGACGGATAATACCGCTATTCAACTTATCGAGAATATAAACCCATATAAGATCACACCCTTTAATGAATCAAAACAATGAATATTAAATATACACAAATCAATAATTATTTCAGGAATAAGGGGATAAGTACTATTAATGATAACCTTGGGGCATGAATTAATTTATATAGTTAGTATAAAATTAAGTACCCTAAATGTTCTGTTCAATACACACAAAGTGTACTAGCACAGAGAATCGAGATAATAGACTACGCTATTATATGTTTCCCGTAACCAAGATCGGCCTAGTAAAACACTATGCTATAATCATACCGATGGTATGTCTATTTTTCATCTAAACTGTGAACATATAACTTATATTCTACAAGAACCTAAAATCTGATCTTCTGTGTGCAAGCCGTACTCTACACGCCAGATTAAATATTATATAGAATATCGGACATCTATGCATAACATTAAAAAATGATATACATATATTGCTTATAAAGATTCTCATAAATTAAAAAAATAATAAAATTAAATACTAAAAACATGGTTTTCAGTATATCAACCCTAGCAATCGTTTCAAAAGCCAAGGCTCAACCCCAAGAGTTAGCTCTAAACCTCCAAAATCATATTTTCGCAACATATACACACACCCATCCGATTTTTTAAACTTATCTTTTCGAAAACCACAGACTCCCACATCCACAAACTTTGTTGTAAACCATAAAAATGCATAGAAATGCTTTTTATCCAATCAAGCGAGGTTTAAACACAAAATTAAACATTTATGGCATTTTAAAATGGTAAAAACACATATAAATCACATATTGCACCCTATTAAAGCAAGATAATCTAGAATTCTACCACCAAGAGTTAAAAACTCAACGCTTTAAACACTGACGAGAAATCAAAGTTTCCAAAATGAGTTTTCGTTCAAATGAACACGAAGCCCACGGTGCGTATAACAAGGATCAACTATCCCCATGCCACAAACTGGGCCCAAACCAAGCTAAAAGTTAGAGAGAAGGCATAAGGTTTAGATGTTTTCTCAAGAAGTAAAGAAAGAAGTTTGCAAGAGAAGCTTCGGTGCGAGAACTAAAGCCACAAGCTGGCATATAAGCAACCTACACAGACAGATCACTTGAGCGGTCTGAGGACTGATCGAGAAACCTTGCCCAAAAAGCAAATCAATTTTCTGCTACAACGCCTGACAAGATCGGGATTGGAACCCACATGCATATATAAGCAAACACATGCATAGAATATATAAAAATATTCTTTTCTATAGCATTAAAGCAATATACAACACATTGAGAGTATATATTACAAAATTAAAAGGAGCCTCACATGTCATATGGTGGTAGGTGTAACTTTTGTGTTTCTGTATGTTGATTTGGGGCTGGTTGTGTTGGCTTTTAGGGTTAGTTGTATTGACAATGGGTGTAGGTGCTATTTTTTTGTAGCGTTGGTGTTATTTTGTTTGTTGTTTTTTTTGTTTATCTTCTTTTGTGAGACCCGGACCCGTTTCTTTTTTAGGCTTATATATATATGATGTGTTTTAAATATATATATCTCTGTGATGCATGATGTCTTCGTTTTGATGCATGTTTAAGTTTATCTAAGCATGCGGGGTTGGTTCCCGGGGGTTATTGGGAGTTGCCGAGCGATTTTTAAAATTTTCAAAAAAAAAAAAAAGAAAAGATATTTTCGAGATATTTTAACTATAAATATCTTGTGTGAGATATTTTCATCAAAATATCTCCCCTTCTCTCTCTCTAGCTTTAAGCTTACCAAACGCTCTGCATTCTCTCTAACTTCTCGGAGGCCCGGGGCTTGATTTTTGATAAACCAACTGCTGATCCGTAGTATCGGCATCATGGTCAACACATCCATCCAGCCAGAATTTGATTCCAGCGAAACTCAGTTTTGCACATGAAACGAGACGTTGAGTTTTGAACTCACTGAGATAGGATCCTAGACTGTATAACTGTTAGGGGGTACTACATGTAATCTTACGTGTTTCCACAGTATTAAAATGCATGAAAAAGATGTTTATGTTCTAGATCCGATTTTGGGTTAAAATTATTTTTTGGCGTTTCGGGTGGATGAAATCATGCTTTGAGGGTTTCTTTTGTGGCCTTATGGTAAGCTTGGGCTTACATATCCTTGTGGGTATCAAAAACAGAAGTTTGGAGGTTTGATTTTGGGTTTGAAGCCAAAAACATGCAAAAATCGTAGCACAAAACAAAATCTGAAGAAGTTCAGTCGACTGGACGTTTAAGGTCCAGTCGACTAAATCATCTTTTTGGGGTTTCAGTTGACTGAACCTGGGGATTAGTCGACTGAAGTTGCTACTGTTTTGATTCTTTGTTTTTTAAAAGGTTTTTCAGTCGACTGAGGGCTTGGGTGTTGCTTCAAATGGTTTTGGGTTCACTCACTTCCTCGTGTGATGTTTATCCGAGGTTTTGTTTGAAATTCTATGCTTTCAAAGGGGTATTTGAGGTTTTCAAAAGGTTGGTTTGAAACTGAGTCTTCGGAAATTTCAAAACGTGTTGGTTGAAGTTTGGAGCTAGCCTTTGGGGTTGAGTCTCAACTTTTAAAACGTTTTGGGTGAAAATATGTTTTTACATATATTGTTTAATCTCCATGGTTCATGGATGGGATCCTTTTTATATACATGTGTTGTATATCTGTTAGCATGTTGGATTTTATAATGCTATCCATAGATGTACCTTGACAATGGGTGTGTGGTTTAGAGTTGGGCTTCCATTGCTCCTTGGTGAAAGTCCAAAAACGTGCGCAGGGTGGGTTCGCTATGGTCCCTCAGGTTAATCCCCATAAACGTGGTATTGGTTAACTTCGTCCATTGGTCGTGGCAATCTGTAAAGAAGCGAGTCCTGATTTGGTTAACTTCATCCATCGGTCATAGAAATCCGTAAAGAAGCAAGTTATCCCTTGTGTGGGCATGTTGTTGTGACATCGTATAGAACTTGTCAGTACCTAGCAAGCCTTAAGTGGTTCAGGACTAGGGTAATGGGCAGGAGTCTATAGTTGTTACCTTTGTCTTGAGTTAACAGAGTCGGTACATAGAATTATATTTATTGTGTCTCCTCGGCTGTGTGTTCCAAGTCGAGAATGCTATGTTTTATTGCTTTCCCTTTACTGTGGCATGATAACTGTCAGATTATGTGCATAGTTTCAAGGATGAAAAACTGATGGATTTTTTTGAGGAAAACCTGTTTGGCTTTCGTGGTCGAGCTCACTCCCACCATTTGGTTGCATGACCTATATTACAATTTACAGTCTACTTTTCTGTTGGATTTCGACTCACGGTGTGAGATTTTCTAAAAACTTTTCAGGTGGACGTGAGGAGATGACCTAGATGCCCGTTGAGACGGAAGACTATATGTAGTTTCTCCTGTTTTATACATGTACCTTTGGCATGTGATGCCTATTTCAGAAGGCTAGTTTTGTACGTCTTTTGGCGATTTACTTATTCATGTATGAGAATGCATGTTTACAGTTTTATGAGAGTTCAAATGTGGGAATTTTATCCAGATGTTATATTTGATTTCCAACTGTAAAACCTATTTTCTTAAATGGGTGTTTTGGTGGGCTTTCGTGTGACTCAAATGTTTGGGGCGTGACAACTTGGTATCAGAGCACTGGGTTTGAATACTTATGAGCCATGGAAAAAAGGGTACATCACCTTGTGAGGACGTATATGTGCTTGATTGCATGTGTTACAGCATTTTTCTAACATAGCATGATAGCTTGTGATATATACGTGGGTATGGAGGTTGGACCTTAGGATTGATTAGTCTTTCTTTCGGGCGTTTGGATTAACAAACTTGGGAACCATGTTAGAGACGCGTTTCGCGGACGTGATTTCTAGCAAAGAATCTAAGTAGGTTATCCAGATGGATGAGTCTTTCTTGTCGGTTCTCCTCGGTATGTGAGATGTGATGACATGATATTACGTGGCCATGTGTTAGCATGCTTATCTGTCCTTTACGTTAGCAAGATCATGCTGTATGGATTCTGGTCCTGTTATGTTGCTTTCATATAGAGTTATGTCCACGCGGGGAGGACGAGGCCGTGGCCGTGGTTCTGGCCGAAGGGATGTTCCAGTCCCAGATGTTGGGGATGCTAATGTACCTCAAGGACCTGTTACTAAGGGAGATCTGTTGTGTGAGATGGTCGGCTCCATCCGACAACTGGCTGAGGCCACTAGGGGTAGGGAGAGTGCACCCGAGCTGAGGGCGACAATTCCGATGTGCAAGTTTCGTCGCCTAGACCCTCCTACCTTTTCTGGGGATCCCAATCCCACAGTTGCCACTGAGTGGCTGGAGCTGGTTACCAGGATCCTGAATTCCCTTCAAATTGAGGAAGATGATATGAGGGTTATATGTGCCGCCTTCCAGCTGAGAGGGAGTGCTCACATGTGGTGGAAGTTCGCCAAGACCACAGTGGCGGGCAGTTGGGATGCGTTCACGAAGGTATTTCTGGATAAATACTTTCCAGCGACCGTGAGAGATCGTTACAAAGAGGACTTCCTATTTTTTATGCAGGGGACGATGACAGTGCTTGAGTAAGAGGCTGAGTTTACTAGCCTATCCAATTTGCATAGGAGATTGTGCCTACGGATGAGTTTCGTGTGAAATGGTTCGAGAAGGGTTGAGGCCCGCGATCCGAGACAGAGTGGCAGCATTCAGGATACAGGTCTTTACAGAGCTGGTGGTGACTGCTATGAAAGTGGAGGATACTCTGAACGAGACGCGCAGAGACAAGGACAGTAGGGGTTAGTTAGATGGGGGACGCACGCAGTCCCGGGGACGCAAGGACAAGCGTCAACGGACATCTGGTCCAATTTCTCATCCGGTGGGGTCATATCCTTCATGATCTTCTGCTTCTTCGCCTCCCATAGCTTCAACGGGACGGTCGGATCATAGGGCACTTTGTCATAGATGCCAGCGGCCAGGACACCGCGCAGCAGAGTGCCGTAGTCCCACTCCTGCTCAGGCACAGTCGCAGTCACAGGCTCAAGGAAGGGGGCCATTGGTTTGTTTTAAGTGTGAGCAGTCTGGGCACATCCGAAAGAACTGTCCTCAGGGTGGGAGCATTCAGAGCACAGCAGAAGCACCAGCAGTTCCATCAGGCATGGGGAGATAGACGTATTCACAACCTAGAGCTCAGACGTCCCATTTTGCAGTGGGAGGAGATTCGGTGCAGTCGGGCAAGCAGTTGACAGTGCAAGACCGTGGTGGACCGGCCAGAGCTTACGTCCTTGCAGAGCCCAGTTCTTTTATGGTTTCGGTGCTGCTGCTACCACCTTCGTAATCAGAGGTACTTTTCTAGTCTTCAGATCATGGGTCAGTGTTCTTATTGACACTGGAGCATCGCGTTTGTTTATATTTGCTTCTTATGCATCTTCTTTGGGGTTAGAAATGGACTGGTTGGGTAGTACCTTGTGTGTAGAGACCCCGGTGAGTAGGAGTGTGAAGTTGAGCCTTATTTGTAGATCCTGCGTGTTGGAGGTCGCCGATCGTTGCTTAGAGTTTGACCTTGTTATTCTAGACATGACTGCGTTTGATGTCATCCTAAGGATGGACTAGCTGACCACCTATAGTACCTTTATCGATTGCGATCGACGGAGGGTGACGATTTGTACCGCAGTGGGAGATTGTTTCTATTTTGTGGGAGACGGGATGAGGGTTCAAGGTCTTTGCCTAGTACTGTGCAGAACCAAGATAACCTGAGTTTCCTTTTCTCAACTCTTATGTTAGACGAGGAGGTCGGAGTTCGCAAAGAGTTATCTCCAGTGGTGTTCAATTATTCGGATGTCTTTCCTGATGATTTGTTTGAGTTGCCACCTGGCCGTGAGGTGGAGTTCTCTATTGATCTAGTTCCCAGAGTTGCTCCCATATCTATACCGTCCTATCGCTTTGCACCCGCTGAGTTGCGTGAACTCAAGGTACAGTTGCAGGAGTTAC
>JAOTRH010116847.1:0-15010 GCA_034768845.1 Heliamphora exappendiculata
AAATCATGAAATTTAGTTTTTAAAAGTTAAATTTATTAAACTAAATTAAAATTAATATAAAAGTGATTAAAAATATACACCAAGTTATCAAATTATATAAAAATCAAAATCAAGTCCAACAACCACAACAAAATAATGTTAAAATTAAACTAAGATATAAAAATTAAGTACAACACCTAAGATTATTATATTAATTCAAAACTTTGATTTCATGCTTAAAAAATATACATTAAGTTAAATTTTTAACGCAATTTTTGGACAATATAGTATATATATCATATCAAATATAAAATATATCAATGTAATACAATAAAAATTTAGTCTCCGTTTGTGCTAGCTTTTTTTTTCCAGCTTTTTGGCTTAAAAGCCAAAAAAAAGCCAACTAGTTTGGCTTAATTGGGTTTTTTTTCACTGTTTTTTATTTTTTCTACATGATTTGACATCTACTTTTTTATAAAAAAGTCAAAAAACTTAAAAGTTACTAAAAAAAGCTAGTCCAAATACAGTCTTAAACTTAGAGCCAATAGACATCTCTTGGCTGGCCACTTGAGTGTGGGACACCCAATCCCATTATTTTATTATGTTGTGTAAGGCATGCATATAATATTAGTGGGTATAACCCTTATAGCATTGCATACACATCATTAGTCTCTTTTAACCTAACAAAATGAGTTTAAAAAGACCACCAAGCACCCTTAGGTTCGGCATACACATCCCCAAACTCCCTCTTTTGTGTTTTGCAATTTTCTCTAAGTATTGTGAGTAAGGTAGAGAGACAGAGTAAAAGAGAGACTTGGTGTTCTTGAAGTTCTAGGTGTTTTTGAGCTTCTCTCTTTAAAGATTTCATCATTCATTATCTTCAACCTCAAAAGCAAGATAGGAACAATATTTTTATACACTTATTTTTCATCTACAATGGCTTTCTTAGCTCCTAAAAACACTAAAGTTCAAGATCTATACTCAAATCCATGACATGTGTTCTTAGACCTTATTTTTGTTCTTGTTCTTTCTCCACAATCATCCACCATCTTTTTTTCCATTTTGATATTTGAAAATGATATATATATCATATTTAAGCCATATATATGAGAAATATAACCATGTATGTAAACGTCAAGGGCCTAGGAGCCAAGAAATCAAATAAGTTCTTCATGTTCAAATCTGTCTAGAAATTTTTTGTTTTTCAAAAACTTGATTTTTTTCTATTTTTTGTATGGATCTAGACTTGTTTGTTTGCTCTAATATTTTTATTGGAGTTTTGTGATGATATTTTTGACATGTATGATTTTTCTTAAGGTCTAGATTCTTCATCTTATAATTTTAAAAATTGGGTTTTAAAACGGGTTTAATGACCTGTCTAGAAGGACGACTTTGAACCTATGCTATTTTCTGTAAGAATAAGATCTTAGGGTGAGCTTTGTGTGGTTGGACCCTATTGGAATCACCTAAAAAGTATGTGTATAGAGAAAATAGTATCGATTCTCCTAAAGTGTGTCAAATCTGGACAATGTTTGATAGAAAATTAATATAAAATTAAAGAAAAATAATTTTGATACAAGGCCAACTCTCAGAGTTTCAAAACTCGTATATCTACTTTTGTAAAATTTAAAAAATCAACCAATGAGTTTAAGTCCTCCGTTTTAATTTTTAAATCCACTAAAAATCTTGTCATTGTTTTGGTGTTCATTTTCTATTAGCCCAATGGCTTTTTCTTTTGATTTTGATGATTTTTATAATTTATTTTTTAAGTATAAATGAATTTAAAATGATAATATTTTATATCTTCAAAATAAAAATATTAACACATTCTGAACAATTAAAATTGACATATTAGTTAAAAAGAAATGACTTATCTCTCAAAAGGATTCAAACACTTATGTATTATTGAATAAGAATATTTTGTATTGAAACTAATTGAAAAATAAATCAAACACTTTTAACGCAAAGCATACTTGAATCTCATCAAGTGTGTCAACATTTATTGATGAAATGATTTGACAGTCTAACTATTTTACAAGTTGATCTTCAGGTATCAAAGTGTTAGTATCGACACAAACAAGTTTTGTGTCAACACAAAAGAACCGAAGCTCTCAGACTCAAAAGAGTTGACACAAATCAATTTTGTGTTGACACAAAAGTAATAATCACTTTTGTTATCCAAAAGTTTGGGTCCACACAAAAGAACCGAGACCTTCTACAGATTTTTGATGTCGACCCCAAGACTAAATGTGTCGACACAAAAATACCGAGACTGACTGTAGAATTTTGGTATCGACCCCAAAGCACAAATGTATCGACACAAAATTTTCGAGGCTTCCTGTAGAAATTAGTGTCGACACCAAAGGCAAGTTGAGTCGATACAAAGTGGTTCCTTCGGATACTGAAATTTCAAACGAGTCGACACCAGATCTTAAAGGTGTCAACACCATGATGTTGGAAGGTGGAATGCAGAAATTGTGTCGACCCTTCAAAAAATTTGTGTCGACCAAACCACTTGAAGAACCTTACCCTAGACACTTTGTGTCGACACCGGTGACGAAAATTCAAATCGCGACAAATCTCAACGGTTGAATTTTTGGCATTTATTGCTCCTACCTACCTCCAACGGTCATGAATACACAAAAACTTATATAAGGAGAAACTTCTCAGCATTTACTACACCGGAGACTTGTATTCACTGTTCTATTATTCAAATCAATCTCAAAAATCTCAAGCTCGCATTTATTGCTGTAACTCCAGTTCTTATTTCTCATCTCTCTTTACCTTCTTATTTATTATAAATTATTTTTATAAAGATAGTGAGTGTTTTTCATTAATACATCTCATTTATTGTATTTAAGGGTGAGTCACCCTTTATCCTTTGAGTGAGTGAGTGAAACTCATCAAAGAAGAGTTCAAGAGAGATTAGAAAAAAACATAAACTTATTTTCATAAGATCTTCTTGAAGCTGTTAGGCTTGTGAATGTGCCCATAAATATTCAGTTCATTCAAGCAAAATCTTGAAGATTGTAAATGCTTAGAATACGCCCGTGAAGTATTTTTTGTAGTGAAAATACTCAAGGAAGAACTTGAGGAGTAGACGTAGGCTAAGCTAAAGCCGAACCACTATAAATTCTTCTCGTCCGGTTCTATCTCTCTATTCCTCATCTTTTAATATTTGCATTGTTTCAATTTTTTCTTAATTTACTTTATTTGAATGTAGTATTAAAAGGATTTTGAAAAAGGTTTTTAGTTGTTAATTTTTTTAAAGACCCAATTCACTCCCCCTCTTGGGTTGCCTTGTTCTAACAATTGGTATAAGAGTTTGGGCTCTTGTCTTTGACTTAACAGTTCAAGAGTTTTATATGGCAACCACTTGCATCGGATCTATCCAATCTGAAGGTTAATCGACCAATAGACCTCCCTTGTTCAATATAACAAACTATAACTATTGAAAAACTAGAATGAGAATCTATATTCAAGTCGTAAATTACGACATTTGGCGGGTTATCATAAATTGACCCAAAAGACCACCAAAACTGTTGAAGGGGCTTCTTTCCCTAAACCAGAGGCCGAATTGACTAAAATCGACATAAGGGAGATATAAAAAAATGCTAAAATCATGAATCTACTGTACTGCTCACTTTTATCCAAACGAGTTCAATATAATCTCAACTTGTGACACAGCTAAGGAAATATAGGATAGGCTTGAAATTACCCATGAAGGTACAAATCAAGTGAAAGAGTCAAAAATCAGTTTGCTTGTGCATAACTATGAATTATTCAAAATGAAACATGATGAAATAATTTTTGATATATTTACTCGCTTCACCGATATTATTAACAAACTGAAATTTCTTGGCAAGATTTATACTAATGCAGAGATGGAAAGAAAAATTCTGAGGTGTATACCAAAAAGTTAGAAAGCTAAGGTCATGGCCATTCAAGAAGCCAAAGACCTAAACAGGCTCAGTCTAGAAGAGCTCCTTAGTTCTCTCATGACCCATGAGATGAACATCAAAATGAACGAAAAGGAAGACAATAAAAAGAAGAAAGGGATCTCCTTCAAGTCCTCAACTCATGAAAAAGAATCTAAGGAAGACTTCTCATGTGATGAAAATGAAGACATGACTCTCAACACAAGAAAATTCAAAAAGTTGCTTAGAAATAAGAAACAAAGAAGAAGGAAGTTCTTTAAAAATGAAGGACTCCGAGGTGAGCCCATCAAGTTCAAATGTGACTCTAGCAAATTCAAGAACGACTCCAAGAAAGAAGAAATCATTTGTTATAAGTGCAAAAAATCTAGACACATCAAAACTGGATGCCCTCAGCTCAAAAAGCAATTCAAGAAAGGGTTTAAAAATGCCATGATAGCTGATTGGGGTGAAGTGATGACAGCAGCTCTGAGGATAAAAAGAAGAAAAATGAAGTGGCAATTCTATGCCTTATGGCCAAAGAAGATGATAAGGTAACACTTGACCCTTTTACTTTAGATGAATTGCAAAGTGCATTTAAAGATTTGCATGTGAATTGAGAAAAATTTGTGCAAAAAATTTTATTTTAAAAAAATTAGTTCTTTCTTCTTTAACTGAAATTGAAACTTTAAAAAATAAAAAATATGTCATGCTAAAACAAGTTTCTGTTTTGAAAGAAGAAAACAAAGCCTTAAGCGAAAAAGTTGAGGATTTTATAAAAACTATTTACAAGTTCACTCAAGAAAAGAACAACTTGAACAAACTTCTTAGTATGCAAAAATGTATTTTTGACAAAGTTAAAATTGGTTATAAGCCTAAGAAGAAATAAAAATTCTTAAGCAATATTTTTGTCAAAGTATCATCAAATCATACAAATGCCACTTGCTTTCACTATTATGAGTATAGACACACTGTCATACACTGTTCACACCGAAAATTCTCTAACAGTTCTGTCAAGAAGGCTTAGGTTCCTAAAAAAACACTTCCTCAAGGAACTAACACCAAAGGACCCAAGAAAATTTGGGTACCAAAGATCAAAACTTAATTCTCCTTGCAGGTGTGCCTCAAATCCTCATTCAAGGAGGGGATGTGGTATTTCGATAGCGCTTGCTCAAGACACATGACAGGCGACAAATCGATATTTGAATCTCTCAAGCTAAAAGATAGTGAATTTATGATTTTTGGAGACAATAGCAAAGGAAAAATCATATAAATTGGTTATATTGGTAAAATTCTTTCCCTTTCTATTGAAAATATTTTATTTGTTGATGGTTTAAAGCATAACCTTCTTAGCATAAGCCAACTTTGTGACAAATGCTACAAAGTTATATTTGATCATGCTAAGTGTGTTATTGAAGATTCAACCAATAACAAAGTTATTTTTGAAGGTTAAAGACATGAAAATATTTATATATTTACTCTTAGTGATCTTTCTAAGAATGACACCAAGTGCTTAGCCGCCTCGAATGACAATAGTTGGTTATGGCATAGAAAACTTGAACATGCACACATGAACTTGATTTCTAAACTTTTAAAAAAGAAATTAGTGATTGGGTTACCCAAAATCAAATTTGAAAAAGATAAAGTGTGTGATGCATGCCAACAAGGTAAACAAATTAGAAGTTCATTTCATTCTAAAACTGAGATTTTAACTTTTAGGCCATTATAACTATTGCGTATGAACTTGCTTGGTCCAACAAGAACTTTAAGCCTTGAAAGTAAGAGATATGACTTTATTATTATTGATGACTTCACTTGATACACTTGGGTGCTATTCTTAACTCATAAGGATGAAGCATTTGCCTCTTATACAAAACTGTCTAGGAGAGTTCAAAATGAAAAATATTTTCAAAACACAAATATCCGAAGTGATCATGGTAGAGGATTTGAAAAAGAAAGATTTTAAAAGGTTTTGTGATGAAAATGGTATTAACCATAATTTTTCTGCTCCTAGAACCCCTCAACAAAATAGAGTTGTTGAGAGGAAAAATAGACATTAAAAGAAATGGTTAGGACCATGCTCTGTGAAAATAATCTACTACGATACTTTTAGGCCGAAGCTATCAATACCACTTGTTTTGTCATAAACAGAATTATGAAATGGAAGAAAAACTAACATCAGTTATTTTTGCACCTTTGGGTGCAAATATTTTGTTTTAAACAACAAAGACCATTTGGGCAAGTTCGACGCAAAATTTGATGAAGATATTTTTCTAGGATATTCTATATCTAGTAAAGCGTATAGAGTATTCAGTAAAAGGATCCTAATTATTGAAGAATCTATACATGTTATTTTTTATGAAGTTAACATTGGTTCTTCAAAGGACTCTTGTGAAGATAACTTGTTAGATATAGAAAAAATGGTTGAAGATATCTTCATTAAAGAAAAGGAAGAGCTAAATCAAGAGAAAGTTTGAAATTCCTAACAAATTGCAGTCCAACAAAATGTTGAAACTGCTAATCCAGAAAATTCAGTCCTACCTATAGAGTAGAGCTATGCTCATGGCCACTCAAAAGATCTTATCATTGGTGATCCATCACAAGGTATCAAAATTCGTTCCTCTTTACATGATGTTTGTGGTAATTTAGCATTCCTTTTTCAGACTGAACCAAAACATTTTGAGGAAGTCAAAAATGATGAATTTTAGATTTTGGCTATGCAAGAAGAGCAAATTAATTTGAAAAAAATAAAATTTGGACTTTATTCCCAAAACCTAAAGAATATTCCATCATCGGTACAAAATGAGTTTTTAAAAATAAAATGGACGAGAATATAATAGTTATTAGGAACAAAACTCGATTGGTAGCCCAAGATTACAATCAAGAAGAAGGCATCGATTTTGATGAGATTTTTGCTAATGTGGCTAGGCTTGAAGCCGTTAGGATATTGCTTGCTTTTGCATGTTTTAAAAATTTTAAACTCTATTAAATGGATGTTAAAAGTGCCTTTTTAAATAGTTTTATCTCAGAGAAAATTTTTATAAAATAACTTCCTGATTTTGAAAATTCAAATTTTCTAAGCCATGTTTACAAACTTATCAAAGCTCTCTATGGTTTAAAGTAAGCATCTAGAGCTTGGTATAAAAGGCTTAGCAAATTCTTGATTGAAAATGAGTTTTCAAGAAGAAAAATAGATACCACCATTTTTATCAAGTTTCAAAGAAATGATATGCTCGTTGTACAAATTTATGTAGATGATATAATTTTTGGTGCAACTAATGAATCTCTTTGCAAGAACTTTGCTAAGTGTATGCAGGGAGAATTCGAGATGAGCATGATGGGAGAGCTCAACTATTTTCTTAGACTCTAAATCAAACAAACTCAAGAAAGAATCTACATTAATCGAGCTAAATACACGAGGGACATATTGAAGAGCTTCGACATGCTAAAGGCAAAGCCTATGGAAACTCCAATGTGTCCTACACCGAAGCTTGAGAAGGATGAAGATGACATAGAAGTGGATGAAAAGCGTTACAGATGTATGATTTGATCTCTCTTATATTTAATTGTTAGTCGTCCAGATATTATGTTTAGTGTATGCATGTGTACTAAATTTCAATCAAATCCTATAGAATCACATGTGACCGCAGTTAAGCGCATCTTTATATACCTTTTAGGTACACAAAATTTAGAATTATTTTATCATAGCAGAATAGCCTTTGAATTATTTGGTTATTCATATGCTGATTTTTTCGGATGCACGTAGATAGAAAAAGTACAAGTAGTACTTGTCAATTCCTAGAACACTCACTAATCTCTTGGTTTAGCAAGAAGCAAAACTCAGTAGTCTTGTCTATAGCCGAGGCTGAGTACATTGCAGCTGGAAGCTGTTGTGCACATGTTCTTTGGATGAAACAACAATTAGAGGACTATGATTTTTATTTAGATCATATCCCTATTAAATGTGATAATACAAGTGCAATTAATATATCCAAAAATCCTATACAACACTCAAGAACCAAGCACATAGAGATTAAACATCATTTCATAAGAGATCATGTGCAAAAAAAAATATTAAACTTGAATTTATAGGCACAGATTATCAATTAGCGGATATTTTTACAAAATCGTTAAATGAAAAAATAATATGCTATATAAGAAGAGAACTTGGTATGTTATGTGCTCCTAATTCATGATTTATATGGCATGCTAACTATACATTTTCATTGCATTTCATAGCATTTGATGTTCTTTCTTAAATGTGAAAATATGTCGACACTACTTGATAAAGTGTCGACACAAATGTGTGTTGTGTTGACACAAAACTGCATAGAAGTGGCACTGTGAGAAAAAGTGTCTACCCAATTCTATTCAGTGTCAACACCATCGTGGTTCCATGACTCTCAGTAAATTTGTGTCGACACTAAGATATACTGGGTTGACCCAAATAGTCGAATGTGTTGACACCTGCTTAAAATGTGTCGACACTATTTTCTGTCTTCGAAACCCACACGCGATACGAATTGTGTCAACACCAAAAATAATTTGTATCAACACAAATCGTTAAGTCTATATATAGACACGTCGGTTCCACGAACAGTCACACCGTTCCTGCTCTCTCTCTATAAAAATTGTTCGTCTCCCGCGCAGTTTGTTCTTCAAACCTTTTGTCGACTCTTCATCTCCGTCCCAAATCTAAATCCAAATCCTTCACTATACCACCAAAAATAATGGACAAAGAATTGAAGAGAACTGGAGAACTCTCATCTTCAAGCCCTAGAACGTCAAAACGCAAGAAGACGACCAAAATCACGACGGCAACGACGGCGACCACCATTCCAGAGAATGTAGCCTCTTCCGAGGTAATATCCTTCAGAACCCCTAAGATTAGTCAGCTTTATTTTTTATCTTTTATAAATTGAAAAATCTGTCCCAATCGTTCTATTGACTTTGAGTACTTTGATTCCATAGAAATGAGATTCAATGATCTATTCTCTAACCTTGGGTGGGAAAGGCTTTTACATATTCAAGAACCACACTATCCCACCTTGGTCAAGTCATTTTATGCCCACTTTCATATATCCCTCATTTCGACCACCACCATTACTACTTAGGTAAATGGTGTGAATATCGTTCTGACCTCATCATTCCTCAATGAGATTCTGGATATTTCTCCTAGTGAAATTTGTATTTATCACAGCCAGAAACCTATTGAGGTTGAAGGCTTTTCGCTTTCTAAATCTGTCAAAAATATTTTTGAAAATGAAGACATCGATCCCTCCAAGCCTTTGGAGGCTAACATTCTTAAACCAGATATGCGTCTGTTGCATCATATGGTGAACCACATCTTCCTCCCATAGATGGAAAAATTTGGTGACATTTCTTATATGCATACCTTCATCATGTGGTGCACTCTCGAGAAGAAAAATCTAAATTTAAGATTTTTTTTCATTTCTTACATGCTCCATTCCCACGGCAAGAAAAATTCATCTCTCCCTCATGGGATGTACCTTATCAGAGTGTTTCGTCACTTTGGCATCGATCTTTCTGTGGAAAAGGCTGCTGCCTTTTCTAAGCATGATTTGTACGGCAAGTCCTCACTGAAGCATATGCAGATTGCACATGTGGATGGTGTCTAGACTACCACCCATCGAGGTACCCCAGCATCTACTAGATCTCCTCCTCCTCAGGCTTCTAGAGACTTTTTCTCCATCCCCATAAACATTGATTCTCATCCCGCACGACCTGACTCCCATGAACCCTTTGACATCCCCGGTCCATCCCATTCTATTTCTCCTCCTCCCACATCTACATCTATTCCTCTTGTTGTTCCTGTATCATCCTTCTCTGCTCTAGTTCATGTTGACCTCTCAGAGGTTGTTTCATTGATTAATTCTCTATCTTCCAAAGTCACTCTTTTTCAAGCAAAGGTAGACCAAGATTTCTTTGACTTGAATCACACTGTAGAAAATTGCAATCTCCAAAGAGATGTAGAAAATGCCACTAATGTAGAGAGAGCCCTCTGCAAGACTATGGTTGACAACATTGCATCTATTTTCAATTGCAACGAGGCAATTCTCCATTAAGTGCGTAAGGAGTATGACCAAGGGATTGTCACGGCTATTCATACCAACTCCCAGAAGGTGGAAGAACACTTAAACTGGATCAAGGATGCTTGGACCAATTAGTTCAAAGCCAAGAAGACAAAGAAAGAAAGAGCAATGAGACTCAAAAAGTAAGCAAATTTTGCTTTGGCAGCACGTTATGAAGTTATGGCTGCGACTGAAGCAAATGATGAACACTCACGGGGAGCAAAAGAATTAGCCTCTGCTAGCAAAGCCAAAGCTCAAGCCAAGAAAGACTTCAAAAAATTCAAGGATGATCAGTAGCTTCATTTTTTTTTAGATTATAAAATGAGAGAAAATAAAGAGTAAATGAAGTAAAGGGGAGTAAAATGAGTAAAGAAGTTCGAAAATAATTCTTTAAGTTTTTTATGGAAGGTGAAATTGTACTAGTTCAACATACATTTTCTCTGGTAAATTTGTTTGAATGGTTTAACTGATTGGAATATTTGGACATTTTTTTTGGATAAATGGTAAATTTTGTTCTTATACTTATCGTTGTGATTGATTATATCTTGTTAATTATATTTTGTTCATTTGACAATGAATATTTGTTGAATGGATTGCATATGAAATTAGATGTGATGGAATAAATCACTTTGCATATTCACTATTTTTGCTCAAATAATAATAAATTCAGAATGCTTCTTGATCATTTGTTGCAAATCATGTATGCTATCACGCTGCTGATGTATGCCTAGCCATTATTTTGCTATTTTTGTTTAAGGCATATCGATAAGAGAAGAATCCTTGTTGAAAAATATTTTTAAATATTTTAAAAAATATATAAATATGGTTATAATCATCAAAAAAGAAAAAATTATTAGCCCAAGAGCTTTTTATTTTAATTTTGATGATTTTTATAATTTATTTTCTAAGAATAAATGAATTTAAAATGATAATATTTTTTATTTTTAAAATAAAAATGTTAACACATTCTGAACAATTAAAATTGACACATTAGACAAAAATAAATGACTTACCTCTCAAAATAATTCAAACACTTAAGTATTCTTGAATAAGAATATATTGTATTGAAATCAATTGAAAAATAAATCAAATACTTTTAAGGCAAAGCATACTTGAATCTCATCAAGTGTGCCAATATTCGTTGATCAAATGGTTTGGCACCCTAACTGTTTTACAAGTTGATCTTCGGGTATCAAAGTGTTAGTGTCGACACAAACAAGTTTTGTGTCAACACAAAAGACTGAAACTTTCAGAACTCAAAAGAGTCGACAAAAATTAATTTTGTGTCGACACAAAAATGATCCTCACTTTTGTTATCCAGAAGTTTGGGTCGACATAAAAGAACCAAGACCTCCTGCAGATTTTTGGTGTCGACTCCAAGACTAAATGTGTCGACACAAAAATACCGAGGCTGACTGCAAAATTTTGATGTCGACCCCAAAGCACAAATGTGTCGACACAAATGTCCTGAGGCTTCCTGCATAAATTAGTGTCGACACCAAAGGCAAGTTGAGTCGACACATAGTGGTTCCTCCAGATACTGAAGTTTTAAACGAGTCGACACCAGATCCTAAAGGTGTCAACACCATGAAGTTGGAAGGTGGAATGCAAAAATTGTGTCGACCCCTCAAAAAATTCGTGTCGACCCAACCACTTGAAGAACCCTGCCCTAGACACTTTTTTTCGACACCAAAGATATTTGTGTCGACACCGGCGACAGAAATTCAAATTGCAGCAGATCTCAACGGTTAGATTTTAGGCATTTATTACTCCCACCTACCTCCAACGGTTATGAATGCACAATAACTTATATGAGTAGTAATTTCTTAGCATTTACTACACTGGAGACCTGTATTCACTATTCTATTACTCAAATCAATCTCATAAATCTCAAGCTCACATTTATTGCTGTAACTCTAATTCTTGTTCCTCATCTTTCTTTACCTTCTCATTTATTATAAATTATTTCTGTAAAGAGAGCGAGTGTTCTTCATTAATACGTCTCATTTATTGTATTCAAGGGTGAGTCATTCTTTATCCTTTAAGTGAGTGAGTGAAACTCATCAAAGAAGAGTTCAAGAGAGATTAGAAAAGAATAAGAACTCATTTTCATAGGATCTTCTTGAAGCTGTTAAGCTTGTGAATGTGCTCGTAAACATTCAGTTCATTCAAGCGAAGTCTTAAAGATTGTAAATGTTTTGAATACGCCCGTGAAGTATTCTTTATAGTGGAAATACTCAAGAAAGAACTTGAGGAGTGAACGTAGGCTAAGCTGAAACCGAACCACTATAAATTCTTGGCGTACGGTTTTATCTCTCTATCCCTCATATTTTAATATTTGCATTACTTCAATTTTTTCTTAATTTACTTTATTTGAATGCAATATTAAAAGAGTTTTGAAAAAAGTTTTTAGTTGTTAATTTTTTTTAAAGACCCAATTCACCCCCTTCTTGAGTTGTCTTGTTCTAACATTTTCTATTTTGTCACACAACTTTATTTTGCAAAAATCGAGATCTTCGAGGCCAAACCAAAAAAGTCTTCAACATAAAAAGTGTTTAAAATATCCTAAATATGTTGCCTACTAAGTTTAAAAATTTATGTTCAAGTCTAAGTATTTAAAAAACTTTCAAAACAGTAGCAAAATTCTAAAAATTCGAACTGTGTTTTAATATGCCTAATTGTTTAATGTTGTTCTTTTGAGCTCCTAGTTTTGTGCCATGTTTAAGTTGGTTTATTTGAATAGTGATGTTGTTTAAGTTATTTATATCGTTATAATTGTTGGTTACTTATATGAAAGTTTGATTTAATCACGATATACACATATTATGTTTTGTGACCTAAGCATTTTAAGTGATTTTGTTTCTATAAAATTTGTACATTTTTTCTGCCAAGTATGGCATCCCATGCATAGGTTAAACTGTGAATTTTATGTTTAGCATATTGTATAATGTCACGTCATCACTTGGGCTTGGGTTTTTATGAGGTGCACCTAAATGTTTTAAGAAATAGAAGAAATTGAATCTTAGAGATGGTACTTGATTTATGTAAATTGAAAATTTTGGAACTTTGTGATATCGGCTGTATGCTTGGATCGTTTTGGGATGATTTTTCCCCAAGTGCTATATTAGTGAAGTATTAATCGGGTGACGAAATAATAGGAGTTAGACTTTCGTAATCCAGCGCTAGACCTTGACTTGAGATTCGAGGGTCAGACCGTCGATGACACATTGCTGTCAGCGATGACCTGGCTGAACACTTAGTTTGGCTATGTAGGCATCCCATGGCTAAAGGAACGCTATTTGTCGGTCGGTAGACTTGGTCGGCATGGTTGGGATCTGGGTTAGGATGGTTTACCCCATTTGAGAATGACCTAGATTAACTTAAGTTAAATTGAATTAGAATTTAAACCAATTGCATCATTTTGGTCATGTTCATTGTCATGCTTATCCTGTCATATTTATCATATCACATTTATCCCTGTCGTATTTATCTGTTATGATTTGACTAGTTGCATGAGAAAAATTTGTATATCTATGTTGTTCTTTCTGAATTTTAGCTCACGGCATTTCATACCAAGTTTTGAGAAAACTGAGACCCCAATAGACAATACCGCAGGAGAAGAGGTGGAATCATAGCTCACATGAGCTAGATTTCTTACAAAGTCTACTGTAAAGACCTTTTTGGACTATTCGACTTTAGTGTTATTATTTCATATTTTCTGTCGGTTGAACTTTATTTTTGGATCTGTAATCTTAATTACTATGCTACTTTTACTTTAAATGCTTGAATAAGTATAATCGCTATTTAATTTTTCGCACCATTATTAGTTATTGTCGCCTTAGATGTCCCCGAGTTTTAAAGCGTCACACACACAACTCCATCTTTTCTTTACAACCAACTTGAATGATATCGTGGTCTCCATCCAACTCTTATAAAAGAACTCAGATGTACCCAAGAGGAGGCGAATGGGGGCAGTTGCTTCCTTAAGATTTGAAAAAAAACTCACAATTATAATAATATTAGTCTAAAATATATTTAGATTATATAGGTTCGCCTCCCTAAATTTTTTTTTAAAAACTTAATAAATATCCATTAAGAAATTAAAAGAATAATTCGCTATCTTTAAATTAAAATTCTCCGTCACTTAATTATTAAGTGCTAGGAGGAGTTGCCTAGCCTTAATTTTGATATTACCGGCATCGGCCTATTGTGTTGATCCGATAAATGTCCAAATCAAAAAGAACTTCTTGAGACGAAAGAACAAATGACAAAAAAATAAAAAAATAAAAAATAAATCAGACATAAATTAATGCAAAAGAGAAATATAACTAATAGAAGAGGGAGATCAAAATAGAAATATAAGATATATCCCAAATGAGAACGAGAATGAGATATGTACATAAGGAGACTATAGAGAGATTACCGTTACCATCTTCTCCCTTCAAAGCCCAAAGAAACTTAGAAAGAAAATTTTAGAAGACTATAGAGGGATTACTGTTACCATTTTCCTCCTTCAAAGCCCAAAAAAACTTAGAACTTAGAAAGAAAATTTTAGAAGACTATAGAGAGATTACCGTTACCATTTTCCTCATTCAAAGCCCAAAAAAACTTAAAAAGAAAATTTTAGAGGGAAAAAAAACCCTAGCTACAAGGTCTTTTACCTCTTAGTAATTTTTTAATTATTCTAAATTTAAAAAATTTAAAGTATAAATTACACTTACACTCCATACATTTAAGGGTTATATTGCTGTCGCCCCTCTATTCTTTGAAATATCACTGCACCCCTTTACTTTTTAATTTTTGTAACACTTTGGTCCAAAAGTTAACTTTCCATTAACTTTTAGACGGAAAAATAATATTTTTACACTTACACCCCCTTGTTTTCTTTGTTTTTTATTTTTTATTTTTTTATTTTTTTAATTACAAAATTTTATTTAAAAATTTTTAATTAAAAATTAAAAAATTACTAAATACAAAAATAAGTAAAATAAAAACATAAAATTTAATTTATTAATTTATTTTTAT
>JAOTRH010116879.1:2887-15009 GCA_034768845.1 Heliamphora exappendiculata
CTTTGAGTTCACGGCAAACGTCTTCCAGAATACAACAATCTTCAAGAATCAAAAACAGCACAACAATCTGATCCTTCGGCGAACTCAAACCGTGTTCCAACTCTCTCACAGAAGAACATAAAATATGCAGGAGTGAAGAACAGTAAAAGGGAAGAACTTTGATAATGGAGGAGGAAGAAGAGGAAAATCGTATTTTTAAAACGGGAATGCTTCAGCCTTTTTATAGGGAACGGAAACAATAGTTCAGATAAATCGAACCGTCATCGTATCGGTTCGGTCCATGGCAGTTAAACCGCCCACCCAACGGACATAACCCATTCAGAATGGATGCGCGATTTCGGTTCGATAAAGAACCGATTCGAAAATTTGAAGATAATCGAAATTTAAATTTCTCGCGAAAAGATAAAGGTTGAACCAACCCGACCCGAGCCCGACCGGCTCGTGTGGTTTAATGGACCAAGTTGAATTTTGTCCATAACTCCTCCCCCAACAAAAGTTGGGATAACCCAAAATGTCAACCTTTTATCTCCAACCTAGACTATATAAGTCGCCATAAACTTTTATTCCCAATCAATGTGGGATAGCAAAACCCTTTTATAGTTGCTTAAAAACTCACTATTTTCGTTCCCAACCAATGTGAAATGGGACATGGTTACCTTCATTTTTTTAACTTTCAAGGCTCACTTTTGAAGTCAATTTTTCATTAACTCGTTATCGATTTTGAACGCCGTAAAAAATCATGATAAGCTATTCATGGAGATGAACATACTAGGATTTGAAATCATCAAAAAAAATTAATCGAATCCAAAATTATTTAGTCCTAATGTTAGCTAAAATTATGTTTAAAAAGTTTAAAATCCACTTAATTTTCCAACAATCTCTACTGTGCCCATTACACATCATTGAGTGTTGTGAGGTCGAGGTGGGTCTCTTAAAGTCCCATGATGTGATTCGAACTGTTCATATTTAATCAAAGATGCCATCAATGCACAAATGGCTACTGATTTTGAACTTGATTAGAAAAAATAAAGCCAATGACAATTGCTCTTAAAATAATTTAATTTTGGATAAGTTCATATTATGAAATACAACACTTTTGACTTGACATATCCAAATTCCAAAGTCTGATATTTGTTCACATTTTTTATTTTTTTATATTTTTATATTTTTTTTTATCTCTCTTTCCCCTCTTACTAACCAACTCTAGCATCTTTTCATTTTGAATATAAAATTTTCCTCTATTTGAAATTCAACTTTTCTTTCTCTTTCATAAAAAAATAGAAAGAGTGAAATTATAAAAAAAATATGTTTTAAATACTTGTACATATATGTATAACTTAAAAAATATAGTTAGTTTAATGCATTTTAATTTTGATATAGATATATTTTTTGTTGTTATTTATAGTTGAAATTATGAGTGAAACTAATGAAAATTATTTTTCTAATGTGTTCTAACACTAAATAATTAAAGAGAATATTCACCACTTTAAATTAACTTTGTGATAAAAATATATTTAAAAATATTTTTAAACACGAGTAATTACTAGTTTGAATTAAGTGATAAGTCAACTAGGGTGCTGCCCATTCCCAAGTAGGTCATGAACACAAATAAGCCCATTGGGCCATGTGTTTAGTGGGTTGAATCTTTCAAGCTAAGCTAATTATGAGATCCAAATTTCTATAGTAGTCTAGGCCCATTGGGCTTTTATTATTGAAAGCAGGCATCTCCCTGGGCCTTCTTAAAATAATCTGGAGGAGGTCTGTTTGGACTGTCATTTATCTGCATAGAGATTCTTTTTTTACAAAAAAAAAAGACTTTAGTAAGAAATTGTAATTGTAATTATTGTGTTAATTTGTTGAACTTTTGGTGTACAAATCAGTAATTTGGTTAGAAATAAGAAGATTAAAATATTATAATATTTTTATTGTAATTTATCATTTTCACATTTTTAAAACATTTTATTAATATAAAACTTATTTATATTAAAAAAATAGAATCAATTTAATTAATTTTGATCAAAAGGAATATTTTTTATATTAAGAAGATTAATATATTTTTATTATAATTTATCATTTCACATATTTTAACATTTTATTAATATAAAATTTACTTATATTATAAAAATTACAATCAATTTAATAAATTTTGATAAAAAGGAATCATTTTTATATTAAAAAGGCAAAAATAAATTCTAAACAAGTCACTAAGGCTGAATTCTACAATACCATAGAGTACATCACTCCCAATCTTGATTAATTATCTAAATTGTTTAATTACTTTTACTTATTTTAATATTAAGTAGACCTTTGTGACTAAATTGTTTAGTCAAAACTATTACCTTTTTTTAATACATCTCATCGATATGAGTTGAGAAAATATTTTTTATTAAAATATAAAAAAATTTTAAAAAATAAAATAAACAAAAATAAAAGTAATAATCTAAATTTTATATTGTATATTTTTATTTTTTTATCAAAATTTTTATATATTTTAGTTTATCTCGAGATAATTCAAAAAAATAATTTTTTTATATAAAAGATAAAAAAATATTCATAAAAAAGCAAAAAAAAAAAAAAATTTCAATTCTAGCCCAAACAGCGATAAAGTTTTTTTTTTTTTTTTTTAACATTTTCGTCCGTAATTTCCTATAAAGATTGAGGGCATTTTATCCTCTGCATGCAAAGATCTTCAACTACTTTCAGGCTTCAAACACCTGACTCTGGCTCATTCAAATCGCCACCTCGCCTCGTCATCGATGCACACGGTACGAGCGAGAGCGAGAGCGAGAGCGAGAGAGAGAGAGAGGGAGTGGCTCTACGCGCACGAGTATCAGACACGGAGGCATGGCGGTTCCGGAAGGCGATCGCCGCCGGGCGAGGCCTCCTCGGCAAGCGGTCCGAGAGCCGGCTCGAACGAGGGTGTCTCTGCGGAAGCTGCTGAGAGTGGCGTCGGTGGCGTGCGGAATCCAGTTCGGCTGGGCTCTACAGCTGTCTCTGTTGACGCCGTATGTTCAGGAGCTTGGGATCCCCCACGCCTGGGCCAGCGTGATTTGGCTATGCGGCCCGCTCTCCGGCTTCTTCGTCCAGCCGCTGGTCGGCCACATGAGCGATCGGTGCACCAGCCGGTTCGGCCGGCGTCGGCCGTTCATCGTTGCCGGAGCCGGTTCGATAATCGTGGCCGTTCTCATAATTGGCCATGCCGCGGATATCGGTTGGTTGTTGGGCGACAGAGGTGGATCTAGGGTGAGAGCGATCGCTGTTTTTGTGGCCGGGTTTTGGTTGCTGGATGTTGCCAACAATATGACTCAGGGACCTTGCAGAGCTCTGCTCGCTGATCTCACTGGTAAGCCCCTGTGTGCATAGATGATTATACTTTCATGCCAATTCGGATATGGATAATGAATATTACACTGCATAAATTAATGCATACTTACAAGTGTAGTGAACGCCAGACTTAGGGCTTGTTTGTTATATGAATGAGTTTGGATATGATAGAAGGGATAAGTAATACTGTGGGTCCCACGTATTTTTTTTTAGTACTAGAGAATTATAGAATGAATTATGTATACAATGATAAATTTGGTTAACATTTGGTTAGGATGGATTAAAAATGAGATAATTGTTATAGAGTTATTTTTGACCGTTACATAAGAAGGGAAGATAATTTGGAGATTGATATTAATAACACAAAGAGAGCTGGTATTATTAATACAATGAATGAGAGATTAACAATTTCTTATCTATCGAATAACCGATTCTAATTCTGCAATATAAACACGGAACTATTTATCCTGAGACAAAAAAAAAAAAGAAATGGTGGGCCCTGGTGGTTTTTTTATCCAATCCCACCCTCCTCTTGTCCCTTATTCAAACATGGCCTTTACATATAGAGCCCATCACAATTGTGTATATATGGTAATTTATGCGGTGTAATATGTTTTGTCGTTCATACATAAGGGTACAAACGAATTGAGCGAGCCTAATCGAGTTGAGTTTTCACGAGTTTGATTTTTTTTTTTTGTGCTGTTCAAGCTCGGTTTGAACTCGAATAACAGTTCAATAATTTGTTGGAACTCGGTTGTTTAAAAATTGACATGTTAAAGCTTGACTTGAATGACCGAAACAAGCTAGCTCAAGCTCGAATTTATATTTGAGCTTTTTTTCCAAGTAAAATCAAGTTCTTTTTCATAAAATTAAGGAATGAAGATAAAGAATTGGAATCGCTACTTGGTTTTAAGGTGGTCAAAAAACCTATGCAGTGACTCAATGGATAAGATTTAGCTCTTTCATCACCACATAATGGGTTTGGAGGCTACGGTATTGAGTAGGAAGGTGTTGGGTACCCACCTAGCCTAATCACATGGTTAGCCTCTTCTCTATCACCATTGATTCACATATTTAAGCTTATATACCTAATTGAAAAATACAATGATTAGGTAGGCTTACGTTTTCGAAAACTATCATTTTCCTTAGAAATTTAAGAGGGGTCGTGGTTATACTGTCATCCAACATGCAAAAAGGAAGAACAACACATTAACCTACGAATTGGATCCTAGAGATTTATAACGGAGCACTGTTTGGGATGATCAGGCGATGAGCTACATTCTATAGGTTTCAATCTTTATTTACATCCTTACAAACAATCAAAGAAGCAAACTAAGTTCCTATCCTAGGTTAACCAAAAGAGTGCTCGGGTGCAAGTTAAGTTTGTTCAAAAGGGGATAGGTTTTCCTAGCATAGCATGCAAACTTTAACTAAAACGAAATTAAAGTTTTATAGAAAGATGAGCTTTTTTGGGTTTAAAGCTTAAAGATGCTCATCCATAGGTCATGCATAAAAAATGGAAGAATTTATAGCTAAATTAAACATTAATCTAAAACATGCTTAAAATATTAAAAATAAATAAAAACTAAAAGATAAAAAAAGAAACTTACCTTTACTCGTAGATTGCCGGTTAGCTTAGCGGTGTGCTCTCAAGACCACGAACTTGAACTCGAATCTGCATGGCTCCTTCCTTCAAACTTCTTGATACTTGAGTGCCCAAAAAAAAGTAGACTAGAAGTTCTAAGCATGAACTATGCGAACTTGAATGAAGCTCGAAGTCTCGCTCTCGAGAATTGTCTAAGTTCTTCGAGGATACGGATGCGCCCTCTAACTTAGGACTTGAATCGATTGATTCTGAACAAATTGAAAGGTTTAGCCTAGGGTCCTCTTTATAGGTTTAGAAAAACGGAGCAAATGGGTCATAAAAACTGATGTGGGATAAGTAAAAAACATGATCACCGATGGACCAAATAGAGGGGCCAACTAGAGGTAATGTTTTGTCACTTTTTTGTGGTGTTTTCGGGAAACCCGGAGGCAAAAAAGGTTCACCTGGTTTGGAAATAAGGACTTTCAAGTGCAATTAACATACTTGAAAATTTGGACGGCTTAAGAAAATGGTCGAGATGTGTGAAAAAAAGAGTACCAAACAAATCGACCAAAAAGATTGAAAAATGATGAAAGTGCTAAGGCAAACGGGATTTTTGGTTGACTTGCGTGTTGATTCGTTCTCGTCGGAGGCCGTGTTCTTTAAATCGTATATCATCATTAGGCACGAGTAACAAGTGGGTCTGTGCATTATGGCTGGTCAAAATGGGGTATCTACGGATGCACTTATTTGACAGAATTTGTATAACGTGTGTGCACGAGTAAATATCAAAAGCGAAAACAGTATTTTAGAAAGGGTATAATGCACAGATCTAAAAACAGAAAAATCAATTGAAAATTAAGAAAAGATTTCAGTTGTACCCATGTATTTTTTGGGTTGCCTACATGCCTCTTTGCCGAGGATCAGACTAGCTTTGTTAATGGGGCTATTTATTTTTGGAAAATAAGTTTAAGAGAAACTATTTTGGCATGTCATTTTTTTTTTGAAAATTCTTGTGAGAAAACCTTTGAAGGAAGGTGGACAAAAATCAAAGAAGCTACCTTTAATGTAGGCAAGCAACTTCTGAAGTTGCTGCTTTTAATGTGGGCGAGCAACGTCAAAGATGATGCCTTTAATGCGGGTGAGCAATTTATGAGAAAAGGATTTTAATGCCGACGAGCAACTTTTGAGATAGTGCCTTTAATGTTGGTGAGCAATTTCCGAGATGGTGCTTTTAGTAGGGATGGCAATTTTTCCCGCCCCGACCCCGCACGTCTCCCGCTCCATTGTGTATAGGTTTTCCCTATTCTGATCACAAACGGGGTGGGGACGGTATTTGCTCCCCCCGCTCTCGTTTATATAAAATAAATATTTTTTAAATATGAATATATGTATAAAATATATATTTTTAAAATATGAAAAGTCTAAAACATTAAACTATTATATTTATTTATAGTTTTTCTTCTCTATTCTTACATTTTATATTTTTAGTTCTATTGATTTATTAATTACTATTTTTTATTTATTATATTATTTATAACTTTCATTAATATTACTCTCTTAAATCCTAAAAATTATCTCTAAAATATCCCCACCCCTGTCCCGTTCCCCGCTTTTTCCCTGATATTTTCCTCTGTCCCCGCCTCGATAGGGGACGGGGATAGCGGAGCTCATCCCCGATCCCGCCCTGTCCTATTGCCATCCCTAGCTTTTAGTGCTGGCGAGCAACTTTCGATGATAGTGCCTTTAATTCTGGTGAGCAACTTATGATGATATGCCTTTAATGCAGGCAAACAATTTCTGATGATATGTTTTTAATGCTGGCGAGCAAGTTCCGATAGAATGCTTTTCATGTTGGTGAGCAACTTCTGAGACGATGCCTTTGATGCTGGCGAGCAACTTCTAATGATGATGGCTTTAATGCTGGCGAGTAATTTCTGATGATGGTGCTTTTGATGTTGGCGAGCAACTTCTGATGATAGTGCCTTTAATGTTGGCGAGTAATTTCTAATGATGGTGCATTTGATGTTGGTGAGCAACTTTTGAGAGAATGCCTTTGGTGTTGGCGAGCAATTTTTAACAGTATGTCTTTAATGTGGGTGAGCAACTTTTGGTGAGAAAGTTTATCAAAGTATCTTTAAGGCGAGCAAGTCATTTTGAGGAGCAAACTTTTCTTCTAAGAAAACCTTTGAGGGGGGAAACTATTTTGTAGAGGATTTTTCTTTTGAGATCTTTTGAGGCGGGCAAGTCATTTCGAAGAGAATTTTTCTTAGAGAGCCTTTAAGGCGGGTGAGCCATTTTAAAGAGAAGTTTTTTCTCTGGAGAGATCTTTTGGAAACCTTTTATGTCCAGCGACAATTTGAAGAAATTCTATAACTAAAAAGAACAATCAAAGCAGGCGTCACATATAAACATGCATTAAGTATCACAGACTGCATATTATCCTTGCCTTGCAACATTATACGACACAATGGGGCAACTTTTTCATCAAATTCAGAGAATTGGTAACAGTGGTGATGGTGCTCAATCTACCATCTCTTTTAGAAATTGGTGCTTCTAGGAATTCAAATAACGAAGCGACACCGATTGGGGTGATCAAAGTTTTTTTGGGGGACAAGTCATCTAACTGAAATATGAGAGACATAGACAATCTTGTTTGATTCCAATTCAAAAGGTTATGCCCTTAGGAGAATAGTAGACACCTTAGAAGGTTTAAAAACATTGAGATTTGATGGCAATTTGAAGGAAACAGTTCTCCAGCTATATCAGGAGCTTGGAGGTTTGGAAGTTGAGAATTGAAGGAGGTCTTTTGATTGTGTCAAAGTCTTGGGGGCTCTCAATGGTTGAGGCTTGAAAGAAAGTCAAAAAGAAGTTTTCCAACTATGTCGAGAGGTTATGACAATAATCTCAAGGATTGAGAACTTTCTCCCTTAATGCCTATGATCATCATTTATATTTATCAGGGGGTTCAAACTCAATGTAAGTACAAAGGTCTTCTCCGAGTGACGAAAATCTTATGTTCTTGATCGTCTTCGTGCATTGTCATGTCCCTAGCATCGAAATAATGTATGCCTCTGCCTTTGAAATAATGTATGCCTCTTGCCGAGTAACTCAAAATGGAGTGTTTATAACATCATTCTCTGTCCATCGAGCATCCTCTACCTGGTAAACAAACAGGGTATTCTTGAAGTCTTTCTAACACCATGTGCTTCCTGAAAATAAATTCCACTAATCTCAAACTCATGTCCCTTGTCCTAGGGTCAATCATGCTGTTGGTCATTAGAAAGGTGCACATCACTGATCTCCGTTATGACCTTGATCATCAAACAAAGAAAACTATGCCCCTAATCTCAAGGGTATCCTTGTTCATAACTTAGAAAAGGGTGAATGCCCCTAGTGTATGAGATTCTTACTTCAAAGTCAGGTTTATCAATTGGAAAGGACTTTTTGGCCGACTCTTATTCCTATTTTATTGATCAGAAACATCCAGTTGTGCCATCTCGGTTTAGAATTCGATTCTAAGGGCTAGGGCTTTCTTATGACCGTAATGTAGGCTAGGTACAAGGTTAAGAAAGAAGGAAAAAAACTGAGGTTCAAACATTCAGTAACTTATAGGTTTTGAAGTTAGCATCTATCTCTTGCTTTTCACACTTTGTTACTTCTGCTCTTTTGACTAGAAGTACTCTTCTATTTAATGTTAATTGATTATGTTCTACTTCTTTTGATTCAGGAGAAAGTGAGCCACTTTCTCTGAGTATGGATTTTTTATATGGTTTTCCCGCAACCAATAATGTTCACTATTTTCATTTTCTTCTTTTTTCTTTTCATTTTCTCTCTCCCCTCCCTCTCTCTCTCTCTCTCTCTCTCTCTCTCTCTTCTATAATCCCAATGTCCAATGTGGGGGATGGCTGTGTAATGGGTTTATGAACGGAAGATCCATAGACTCAAAAGGATTGACAAGGGATGATCGTTTTTTATTTTGGGATAGATGAGATTGATACAAAACAAGAAGGAGAACAAATATCTATTATTGCAATAATCAAAAGAGCTTAATGCCTAACGATGGGCTACATGATATATGTGAAGAGAGAAAACCCAAAAGAACCTTAATAATGTTAAAAGGACTATGCTACCTTTTAGTTATATTTAAAATAACAAAAAAGACACCCCCCCTCAAATTCATGGTGTGAGCCTGAAGAGCAGTGAATATTTGCCTAACAAAAAACAAAAACGAGTATGGTGTGAGTTTCCGTGAAGAAATCAGTAAGCTACAAGGTGGAGGAAACAAACAGGAGACTAATAGTGCTAAGCTGAAGGTAGTGACAGACAAAATGACGATTAATTTCAATGTGCTTCGTACACTCATGAAACACATAACTATTGGCGATATGGACAGCATTCTTATTGTCACAATATAAGGAGGTAGGAGAAGAAGGAGAGACCCAAATCAGAGAGAAGGCACCATAGCCAAATAATTTCAATAGCAGCATGGGCCATAGCATGATATTCAACTGTAGCAGTAGAACGGGTAATCATAGACTATTTCTTACTCTTCCAAGAAATAGGAGTCACTGAGAAAAACACAAAAGCCAATAGTGGACCTGCGATCAGAAACAACACTAGCCCAGTTAGCATCCGTATACGCCTGAAGAGTTGAGGTGGAGGTAGACGACAATAACAAACTCTAGAAGATAGTAAGTTGGATATAACGGATGATACAGAGCAAAGAAACACAGTGAGTAGAGCGAAGAGCAGAAACAAATTGACTGACAATATAAACAACATATGCAATATCAGGTCCTGTCACTACAGGGTAGACCAAACACCCAATCAACTCCCGATAAATATAAGGATCCTCAAAAGGCACACCATAAATTAAGAAAAGAAATAATTCAATGATAATACAATAAATTAAGGAATTCTAGTTTCCTAATATATATTAATTCTAATGCTCCCCAACAAACTGGAGCAAAAATGTCAATCAAACCCAACTTGACAACGGATGATTAGAGCAGAGAAGGTCCTACTGACTTAGTGAGTATGTTCGCAGTCTGTTCGGATGAAGAAACAAACGAGGGAGTTTGCGATCACGAGAAGGATAACGAGAAGGGATTGGTGTAGAAATGAAAGAATGAGAAGAAATACCTGAACTTGGATCCAAAGAGAGCTCTAGAAAGGAAGGCTGAGAGCGAGGGCGATGAAAGTACGTCTGCAAAGAGGCGAGAGACTCGTGTACTAGTGGAGAGGAAGGTTTTACCACCAAGGTAGAGTCAAAATTGGAAACTGGACGAGCACTCCGAAAGGACTCCGCCATGGAAGGACATGGAACGAATTCCTGTAAAGAGGACATAGTGTGATAAAAGGGAATAGTCTCATAGAAAGTAACATGGAAAGTAATATCAAGGGAGCGAAACATGTTACGAGACACAAGATCATAACAACGAATAGACTTATTATCCAATTTCTTCGTACGAATTGGGTAACAATTTTGGACGAAACAAGTACAGCCAAATACCCTAGACAAAAGAAGAAATAAAGGTCGGTCGAGTCAAAGAATCTGAAGAAGAGCCGAACCATGCAACAATTCGACAATGAGTGCGATTAGTGAGGTAAACTGCAGTAAGTATAGCCATACGCCAATAAGACTTAGGTGCGTGCAAGTCACGAAGGAGGCAACGAACGAAAGACATAATATGGCGTTTCTTACGTTCTACCACACCGTTCTGTTCGGGAGTGTAAGGACAGATAAGTTGTTATAGGATGCTCTTTTGATTAAAGTGGGAACAAAAGACATAAGAAATATACTCAACATCATTATTAGATCGTATTTGGCAAACATCCATGTTAAACAGAGTTTTGGTCATTTGGAGGAATTGAATACACAGGGATAACACATAATTTTTTTTAAAGTAAATGAACCTACGTGCTTCGAGAATGATCATTAATAAGAGTCACATAGTAACGATGCCCCGATAAAGCAAAAGCCGGGGTGGGCCTCTATACATTTGAATGAATAAGATCAAAAATTCTGGACACACATGCGGGGAATATAGCGGAGCATGTTTAGAGAGTTCACATGCTTCACAATGAAATTTATGGTTTTTAGTCTTTACAAGCTTTAAGGAATGAAAGAAATGACAAACACAAATATTAGAAGTTTGCTTGTCTTAAACGGGCACCTGAAAGGCCTAAAGTTTGAAAAGAAAAAACATTGGATTTAGATTCTAACAAGATGGAAACCTGAAGACTTGATATAGACGTGTATGATAAAGGTGATTCCTAAAGTAATACAACCCATCATGCTCGCATCTCTTACCAAAATATTCTTCGAACTTAGGTCTTGAAGCAAGCAATGAGTAGGGAAGAAAATGATAGCACAATGAAGATCTTTAACAAGACGACTTGTAGAAAGGAGATTAAAAGCAAAATTAAGAATATGAAGAACATAGTCAAGGGTAATATCAGAAGATAGAGACATATCACCCTTATGATGAACATATGGAATGGATCCATCAACAGGTAAACAGTGTGATTAACAGAAATGATAGTGGCAAAAAATAAAGACAACTTACCAGCCATATGATCATTAGCTCCGAAATCTAAAACCCAAGTAGGTTTTGTAGATCGAATACGTAAACCCGTAGGAATACCTGTGGCTAGAGTAGCGGTGGAAGTTAGAGATTTACCTTGAGCCCGAGCAGTAAGTAGGACAATATTTTCCACATGTTGAGGGAAAAAGTTTGATGACGATCTCATCACACTTTTGTAATTTGATTTAGTCATACTGTACAGTAACAAGATGCTACCAAGAAAAAGTTAGCTAAAAAAAGGCAAAACCAAGAACACTGCTACCGAAAATACCAGTAGCCCGAAATCAATATGACATAAAAAATTAAGAATTTACTGTTAGATGTGTGGAGCTGGGGGTGTAATTTTGACTCGGCCTAGGCTGGCTCGGCTGTGGTTCAGGCAAGCCAAGTCTTGCCTGGGCCCGGCGGGCTTGTGCCAAATCTTCGGGCCGAGCTGGTCTTTTTTGTCCAAGGGTTGGTCCAGGCCCTAGGGGTACTGGCTTCGAGCTCGGGCCCAAGCTTTGGGCGGGCCTTGGATTATTTTGGATTTTTTTTGGTTTAATTTGTTATATATATTTATATTTTTATTACTTTTATAGTTATTTAGTTTATAAATTTATAATATAATATTAGTTTACTATTTT
>JAOTRH010116890.1:0-15009 GCA_034768845.1 Heliamphora exappendiculata
ATATTACATGTGTACAAATGATTCTTTCATGATTAATAAAAGTATATTTCTTTACTAATTGGTAGGAAAATTAATTGGTAGTTTATTAAATAAATTTTAGTTTTTCTAAAATCACCAGAAATCAAGGTGATTATGATCTATTCTGACAAAGTTGCTTCTTTATCAGCTTCCTTCATTTTCTATACTTCACATTTCTTTTAAATATTTCTCCCACCTATTTTTGTCCTATCATTTATGTATGTTTAGTGCAATAGCATCTTCATTTTAGTCTTAAATAATATATGAAGCCTCTAAACTTGCTACAAGTATACTTTGCTCATTGTCACAATGTTCTATGAGTTATACATTGTGTTTACATTTCATGTACATGTAACAAGATTTTGAATAAATTATACTTATACTTGTAAGTTGGGATACAAGTTGATTTGTTTAATTTTAATATTCCAAAACATAATTTGGCTGAGGGGTTTTTGATTACTACGAACCCATTGTATGAAATAAACGGAGTATCATTGGGTTGAGGTTATTGTCAAGTATTTATTCAAAAAGCAAAGAAGCCTAATGACTGTTTGAAAAGACCTCGTAAAGGAATTAACACAGTTGGAGAAGCTGTTGGCTGACATATTGCTTGGCGATATTGTAATGTATATTGTAATATAATTTTATTAATTTATGTATATACACAAGGATTATATGATTTAAATATTTATCATGTTTCAAAATAATTTTAATTGTTTTTCAGGTGTTAGAGAAGGAAAAAGATTAAGCGATAGTGGGGCAAAAAGCAACTATTAACGGAGAAACATTTA
Organism: Heliamphora exappendiculata; assembly: GCA_034768845.1. Taxonomy (NCBI): domain Eukaryota; kingdom Viridiplantae; phylum Streptophyta; class Magnoliopsida; order Ericales; family Sarraceniaceae; genus Heliamphora; species Heliamphora exappendiculata. The sequence goes on from JAOTRH010116890.1 coordinate 810, forward strand.
TTTTGGATTGTACTTGTTAAAATGTCTTGAGAAATATTTTATGTACTTAATACGCTTTGATTTGTATTTAATGAACGCTTTGATTTATATTTAATGAATGCGTACTTTTTAAATATTTTAATATGTGAATGAATAGATATGAGTATTGTTATAAGATCAGAATAAATTGATAATATTTGATATATTGTTACAGAAAATGAATAAATATTTAGATGTGAATGAATGAATAAAATTATATTTTTTATTTTTTGCATTGAAATTATTGCGTCACTAGAACTATAGTATTTGTTAAAGACAGGTATTGTGAACACATGTTGCGTTGTTGTTGCGTTGGTATTTAGCGGGCGCAAATAGGTTTGGAGATTTACTGTTTTTGCGTTGGCAGTGAAAACTCTAAAAGTATTTGTGACGGCATATATGTGGTAGCAAAAAGTATATATTTTTTAAATAGTATTTGCGACGGCAGATATGCTGTAGCAAAAACATGTTAAATATTATTTGCGTCAGTAAATGGCCGTCGCTAGAAGAATAAAATGTCGTCACTAAAAGAATAAATTGTCGTCGCTAACATTTGTGACAGCAGGAACTTGTTTTCAATAAGTCTTTGCGTCGGAAAATGCACCATCGCCAAAAGAATAAATTGCCGTCGCAAACATTTGCGACAGCTACTGGCCGTCGTTAAAACCCTTTTGCGACCCGGATAGTTGCTTCCCCTCTTTGCCGTCGCAATGCCGACGCAAATACGCTTTTGCGACGGTAAGAGCATTATTTGCGACGGAAGATGGCCGACGCAAAAGTCCCCTTTTCTGCTAGTGGTCCATGGGCCTTGGAGCCAAGAAAAGTCATGTTTTCTTCATTTTTAAATATGTCAAGAGAGCTTTTTTACTAAAAATTCAATTTTCTTCTATTTTTCATATGGGTCTAAACTTGTTTGTTGGTTCTGAAATTTTTACTGTAGTTTGGTGGTTGTATTATTAACATGCATGAATTTTTTGGAGGTTCAAATCACCCATTTCAATTTAAAAAAAAAATTGATCTTTAAAACGTAATAAATACTCTGTTTGGAAGGGACAACTTTGAACTTCTGCCATTTTCTATAAGAATGAGATATTGCTGTGATTTTCTTATGGTTGGATAGAAAATGTCTTATCATTCTAACCTCACTGAAATAACCATAAAATCACTTGTAGAGAAAATGATATTGATTTTTTCAAAGTGTGTCAAATTTGGACACACTATTTGAGAGAAAATTAATATAAAATCAAAGAAAACTGATTTTGATGCAATGCCAACTCCCGAGCTTCAAAACTCATATATCTACTTTTATAAAATTAGAAAAATCAATCAATGAGTATAAGTCCTCCGTTTCAAATTTTAAAGCTACTGAAAATCTCACAACTGTAGTGTTGTTTATTCTGTACAGTCATATTTTTTTGTTTTGCAAAAATTAAAATTTTAGAGGCCAAATCTAGAAAAGTGTTCCACATGAAAAGTGTTCAAAATATCATGAATATGCTACCTACTAATTTGCAAAATTTATTTCCAAGTCTAACTATCTTAAAAACTTACTGGATGGTAACTAAAGTCTACAATTTTTGGACTGAGTGTTAATAGACCTAAGTGCTTAGTGTTATTCTTTAAGCAACTTTCATTATTCCATGTTTGGGTTGATTAGTTTGAATGGTGATGTATTTAAAGTACTTTACATGCTTGTGACAGTTGGTTACCTAAATGCAAGTTTGGTTTAATTTTTCATATATGCATATGACGTGCTATGGCCTAAATATTTAAGTGACTTTTTATAAAATTTGTGCATTGACTTTTTATAAAATTTGTGCAAATTGTCTACATGCCATATAAAAGCATGCTCATGCATAGGTTAAAGTTAAAGTTGGAAACTATAACTTTTTAGCCCGTCGTATCATGACATGTCATCATTGGATTGAATTTTACGAGGTTCATTGAATTATTTTTTAGAGAAAGAATGAAATTTAAATTTTAGGATTAGTACTTTGATCAATGAAAATGAAATACTTGGAATTTGTGATATCGGCTAAATGCCTAGATTTGTTTTGGGATAATTTTGCCCCAAGTGCTATATGCATTGATTATTTATGAATATTTTGATAAATGTGGTTCGGGTGGCTTAATAATAGGAGATAGACCTTTGCGATCCCGTGCTAGACCTTGACCTGAGATTCGAGGGCCAGATCGTCGTTGACACCTTGCCATAAATGATGACTCGACTAGACACTTAGTTCGGCTACATAGTAATCATACGGCTGAAGGAACGCTATTTGTCAGTCGGTAGACTTGGTTTGCGTAGTTAGGATCATGAGTTAGGATGATTCACCTTGGTTTGGAAGAACCTAGAATAACTTAAGCTTTTAACTGGGATAGAAAGTTTAAATTGGTTGGATCATTTCTCATTATATTTACTGTCATCGTTATCCTGTCATTCTTACATGTTATGTTTTAACCTGTTGCATGAGAAAATTTTGTATATCTATGTTGTTCCTTATGGGTTTTAGCTTACGGCATTTCATGCCAGATTTTGAGGAACCTGAGGCCCTAACAGACGAGACTGCAGGAGAAGAGGTGGAACCGTGGCTTCCTTAAACCAGATATTCACCAAGTCTGCTGCAGAGACTTCTTTTAGCTGTCTGACTCAAGTGCTATTTATTTCTTCTTTTGTTGTTGAACTTTATCTTTTTGGGTCTGTAATCTTAACTACTATACTACTTTTACTTTAAATGCTTGAATGGGTATAATCGCTATTTAATTTATCGCATCATTGTTAGTTATTGTCACTCTAGATATCCCCGAATTTTGGGGCATCACATATTCAAATTGAATAAATAAAACAAACGCCGGCTTTGAAAAATTTGCCACACGTTTTTTAGTTTCGGTCCATTCAATTCATGATTCATTGATATAAAAAGGGTCTTTTCATGTAAAAAATTTATTCGATGCCTCAGAGTAAGGTTAAGTGGTGCCTAATATTTTTTATAGGGGTGTAATCGGTTCGATTTAGTCAGTTTTTAAGTAAAATAGTGTACCAAAAACCGAATGCTTCGGCTCTGATTTTTTGAAATTAAATCGGTTGAAGTTAGAAGCTTAACCGCACCGACCGAGTTATATTTCTTACGGTTTAGTTGCATCGGTTTGGTCGGTAGTTTCAATAATCAATAATTCAATATTCACGAAACTTTTGATCTTGAGAGAAGTTTAATTGCTTGTATGTCAGTTTAATAAAATAGAAAGTAACCTAAATGAGAGCCTGTGCATAAGCAGCAAACGCCTATTAAGTATTGGTGATTGGCGATTGGGTGTTCTACAAAATAAGTGTGATATATGTTATATCATATATAGAATAAGGGAAATATAGAATTTGTCTTTGAAATTCTAATCGGTCGATTTCGGTCAGTCGAGATATTCCAATCGCCACCGAACTGTAAATTAATTTTTTTTTTAGAATTTAAAATCAAACTGACCGATACTGAAATTAAAACCGACCGAAAGTGCCTTGGTTTGGCCGGTTCGACCGGTTGCTTCGGTTACTTTGAAATAACTTTCACCCTTAATTTTTGGACACCACATGATTACGAGAGTTTATTTTTTTTTATATTACTTTGGGTCCATTCACTTCATGATCCTTGGATATGAGAAAAGTCTCTTCGTATAGACAAATTATTCGGTGTCCTAGAGCAAGGTTAAGTGGTGCCTAATATTTTTGGGCACCATAAGATTATGTGGGCCTTCTTTTTTTAACTTTCGGTTCATTCAATTTATGATCTATAGATATGAGATGAGTCTTTTCGTATAGAAAAATTATTCGGTGCCTAGGGCAAGTTTAAGTGATGCCTAATTTTTTGGGCACCACACGATTACATTGGCTTTCTTTTCTTGATTTTCGGTCCATTAAATTCATAATTACACGTTCATTCAATTCATGATCTATGGACATAAGAAGGGTCTTTTCATATGAAAAAATTGTTCGACGCCTCATAACAAGGTTAAGTAGTGCCTAATGTTTTTGGGCACCACATGATTATTGGGGATTTTTTTGTATTCTTTCGGTCCATTTAATTCAGAATCACATGTCCATTCAATAAATCTTATGTATTTTCGTGTAGAAAGATTATTTGGTGCCTAAGGCATGGTTAAGTGATGACTAATGTTTTTGGGCACACACGATTACGTGGCTCTTTTTTTATTTTTGACTTTCGGTCCATTCAATTTATAATCAAATGTCCATTCAATTCATGATCCATGAATACGAGCCTTTTGGTGTAAAAAAATTATTAGATAAATTACACTAACATCTTTTGAGATTTTGGTCAAATACAGTCAAATTCACACATTTAAGATAATTACATTGTCATCATTTGGTATTTAATTTTGTATTATATTTCAACCTACACCGTTAGTCAACTAACTATTGACCAAGAAAATTAATTATTACAATTTTTTTTTCATATTTGCCCATGCCCAAGCCATGGAAATATTTAACCCAACAAATGGTGCAAGAAAAATTGCGTACTTTGCATTATTTTTTATTTAATTTTTGAATATATTTTTATTATTGAATTTGTTCATTACGTAAATTTCGGCGAATTTGTTATTTATAAATAAATTTAAGGTGATCCGATACCTGTAACTAAGTGATCGCATAATTATAATTTATAAATAAATAAATAAAAATTATAATTTTAAAAAATTTTAAATAAATGTTATTCAATCACTTAGCTATAGATCAATTTAAATTCCTTTCGGTATAACAAACTCGATGAACTCTAAATAATAAACGGATCTAATCATAAAAATGTATTAAAAAATTAAATTAAAAAAATAGAAAAAGAAAGGGAAGAAGGGCGCAAACCACGCCACGCCGCGACCACCGCCGTCGGCCTCCACCTTCGCAACACTAATCCACCACCACGCTGCCACCATCTCTGACGCCGCTGACCCGCTGTCGGCCACCACCGACCGCCGGGGAGATAGAGAAGGAGAGAAATACACACGGGGATATAGATGGAGAGATACACACAGGGAGATGGAGAAGGAGAGAGAGTATATATATATACATATACATATAGAGGAGAGAGAGAGATGAGAGAGAGAGAGAGAGAGAGAGAGAGAGAGAGACGAAGGGAGAGAGACCGGCGGTGGAAGTCGTCGGAGGGGGCGCCGGCAGCGGTGGGTGGTGTCATCGGCGGTGGTGTCGCAGTTGGGGGAGAGGGAAAGCGACCGAGGGTTAGCAAGAGAGAGAACCAATTGGGTTGGGGGAAGAGAGAGAGAGAGAGAGAGAGAGAGAGAGAGAGAGAGAGAGAGAGAGAGAGAGAGTGAGAGAGAGAGAGAGAGAGAGAGAGAGAGAGAGAGAGAGAGAGAGAGAGAGAGAGAGAGATTCGGATTGGGTTGAGGGGAATTGGGTTGGGGAAGAGAGAGAGAGAGACAGAGAGAGAGAGAGATTGGGGGGGGAATTAGAGTGGGGGAAGAGAGAGAGAGACGAGGGTATTTTTGTAATTTAAATTTTTCTGTTAACGCCGTTTAAAAGTAATTAATGTCAAGAAGTGACAATATAATTCTTTTAAATGTGTAAATTTGACTGTATTTGATCAAAATTTTAAAAAATATTAGTGTAATTTATCCAAAATTATTTGATGCCTCATAACAAGGTTAAGTAGTGTATAATGTTTTTGGGCATTACACGATTTACGGGGGGGTTTTTTTTATAAATTTTTGGTCCATCCAATTCATGATCCTTGAATTTGAGAGGAGTCTCTTCGTGTAGAAAAATTATTCGGTGACCCAAGACAAGGTTAGTTGGTATCTAATATTTTTGAACACCACACGATTACGTGGCCTTCTCTTTTTAACTTTCGGTTCATTTAACTCAAAATCCATGGACATAAGAGAAGTCTTTTTGTATAGAAATATTATTCAATAATCCTAGATAAGGTTAAGTGGTGTCTAATTTTTTGGGTACCCCACGATTATGTGATTTTTATTTTTATTTTTGATTCTTAGTCTATTCAATTCATGATATATGAATATAATAGGAGTCTCTTTGTGTAAAAAAATTATTTAGTGCCCCAAGGCAAGGTAAAGTGGTGTTTAATTTTTTTTTGAAAAAAAGTACACAAAAACCATCTCAACTATATATAAGTATCAGTGTATCCCCTAACCTCAAAATCGTATATTTAAGTTCTTTAATTATTAAAAATTATAAAAAATATCCCCACTTGGAGAGATAAAAGTAATACAAATTAAATAGTGAGGGATCTGAATGTATAATTTCAAAGTTGAAGAGGATAAATTGATACCCAATAATAATTAAGGGTGCTTGTATAATTGTTTTTAAAATTTTTAAGCATTATATAATTATATGAACCCTCATATAAAAATAAATTTCATATGATCGTGTAGTGTAAAGAACATTATATGCCACACTACTTTGTCCATGGAACACCGAACGAAATTCGCATATGACTGCAATCCGTGATATTTATTACCCCATGTTTGACTATTATATACTCCTTAGTTCATACTTCTTAGTCCTCACACCTAATGAAGATCACGAATGCTTATTACTAAATATTAATAATATTATAGTAATTAAGTAATTTTATTAAATTAATTTATTAAATAACGTAATATAATTATATAAAAATTGAATATAATTAGAGTTTATATAGAACTTGTTCTTTTTATATAGTTAATTATAACGATTAACAAAATTATATATTTATTTGTTTATTTTTTTTATTAAATATTTTATTTTTTTATTTATATTGTTTTGTTTTTATTTTATCACTTGTTTTATATTCTTACAAAGAGAAGTTTCCATTATAAAAATTATAAATGATATTTTATTACTTTTTCATCTATTACTAATAGTTTATGAATTATATAATATTACGATGTTATGAGAAAAATAAAAAGTTAAATAATAAAAGATAAGAAATAAAAAAATAGTAATTTTAAGTTTTTTATATGTAATACTTAATACAAATAGTATTAATATATAACACATCGGTTCAAACACTCGCAAAAATAGTAATTTTAATTGTATATAACTTTTTTTTAATGTTAATTCAAACAATAATATTTTTTTAAATTTTTTTTTGTAAACTCTAGACAAAATGATATATACTTTTAGATTAGATTTATTTTATAATGATGAATCGAAAATATAAAAATTCTAGACCAAAAAAATTAAAAAAAAACCACAAAAAATTACATAAAAAGCTATCCCAAATTATAAAAAAAAATTAAAAATTTTGGATATATACTTTTAGATTAGATTTATTTTATAATGATGAATCGAAAATGTAAAAATTCTAGACCAAAAAAATAAAAAAAAAATAAAAAAAAACCACATAAAAATTACATAAAAAGCTATCCCAAATTATAAAAAAAAATTAAAAAATTATCCCAAATTATTCTCTCAACCCACTTCAACTTAACCCAACCAAATTATAAAGCTAGCCAGCACCTAAGCGAGCACATGCTAATAATTTTCTATTGCGTCGGCGATTCGGCATTGAGAATGGTGGCGATATGCGGCAAAGAATAACTTGCATTGAAGCAACGGATCCAATCCACCCCTACCCCTTACTCACTCACTCACCAACTCTATCTGATACCAAAAAAGAAAAGAAAAAAAGAGACAAAAGAGTAGTGTCAGTTAAGATGTGCCCTCCAAACCATCCCCGCTGGCCCTCATCTAATTTCTCCTACTCAACCTCAATTTCGGCGCTTCTGCTCCTAATAACCCCTTTGCTTCTCATCTCACTACTCCATTTTACGCTGCCTCCTCACGCATCCTGGATCTCCTCCCACCCTCCTTGGTCATGGCCAGTTGGTTTTTCGGGCTCTTACTCTCTGCCCGTAGACGAAGAAGAACTGCACAGCCCTTTCACTTTTGTTGGAGAGGCCGAAGCTCCGCTGTCTTCTTCTTCTTCTTCTTCTTCTACTTTGACGCTGAATAACAGCTTATTAGCAAACGCAACGCTGGATGGTAAACCAGGTTCTCAATCTCCACTAGTAAGTAGCTTAATATGTTAAAATGGTTCCAATGCACATCTCTCCATATTCACCTAGCTAGCTAGCTTCACGACCTTTGTACTTTTTAAAGATTTTTATTTTGTGCAGTACGAATTCATTTTGTAAGTTCTATAGAAGAGATTGTTTATACTTGCAAAAATTTAATTTTGATGGGATATCGGTAAGTGTATGAGCAAATTTGTATTTTGTTTTACAAAATATATCATTTAACCTTAATTGGCCTGTTAATTTTGCAAAACAAAAAGTACAATTTAGGCATGTTGGTATCGATATCCCGTTAGACTGAATTTGTGCATGAACAATTTTCTTTGGCGGCTTACGAGATAAAAGATTGTAATTACGTCCCAAGCCTCTACAAAATAGTCTCTGGGTGGTATAAAGGCAAAAAAGATAGGGAGAGAAAATCATATCCATGTAAGTTAAGAGCGTTAAATTAGTCTATGTTTAGTCTAAAAAATCTAATGTTTAGTTTTGAGTGTTTATTTCTGAGTTTATTTTTTATTTTTCGATTTAAATCTTCTATTTTTTCGGTCTCTCGCGACAAGATAAATATAAAAAAGTATTTTGATTTAGGTTAAAGATAGAAAAAAGTTCACTAATAATTCCAAAGTTGGAAAAAGATACACAAAACTAAAAAAGCGTGTTATGCATGTTGGCTATATTCGCCTTATCTTAACTTTTGAACTTCTTTATTTTTTTTATTCCTAGGAAGAGAAGAATCTAAAAAATACTTAATTTAAACTAATACTGAATCTTTTTTACTAAAAACAAAATAAAACAGTATAAAAAAAGTTAGAACATACAATGACATACAATCAGTATCCATTGCAATTTTGCAAGCTAACTAGTGATATATATAATTTTTTGATATTATTGGAAGAGCAGCAATCAGGTAGAACCCCTGGCAAGGAATTGGCATATACGAGGTTACAGAGGGTTGAGGCAGCTTTGGCCAAAGCCCGGTCTTTGATCAGAGAAGCTGCTGCTCAGAATGGGAACATGACATCCATCCATGAAGATCCCGACTATGTTCCCCAAGGCCCCGTCTACAGGAACGCCAATGCCTTTCATCGGTATACCAAATCTTCAATCTCACTCAATTTTCAGTTTTGTGCATTTTATTCTTGTCTTGCAAGGGAGATTCACAACAAAAATCGTATTTTATTTTACAAAAATGGACGGTTCTAACACCAATGTTCCAAAATTGTCCATTTTTTAAAATTTTTTTTTATGCGTTTCGTCCATATATTTATCGATGATATTGCTTAAATTGTATTTTTACATAGACGATCTTCTTTGCAAAGTCTACAAGTTGATTGCGCAGTTTTAATAATCATTGTGGGCCACCTTGAACTTATAAAATAGAGTTTTTAGGAGAGGGTAGAGGTATCAAGGGGAGTTATACCCATATATCTAATATATAGCCTGAACAAATACAAAATCTTCAAATAAACTCTCAAACTAACTCACAAACTTCTCTGATTTTCTTTCTCCTTCTAAACTCTCTTCTACTCTTGCAATGCCCAAAAGGTGTTTTGATGCGACCCGGCACAGCTAGTTTCAGCAAAAATCGATGACTAATCGGAAACCCTTGGATAATGAAGTCATATCGCCACTTCGCCACTCCACTAGAATTAACACTTCACAAGGTGGCGAGAATTACCACAGTTTCTATCAATCCATCATAGAATTACCACAACATTCCATATGTATGTGTCTTTGAAAAGAATTTGAGCCGGCGTTTAATGCGCATTAAACGTCCCCAATAGTGAGACAGACATGTAGTTGGGCGTACCTCCTCAAATGATACATTTGATGGAAGTGGTCGTGGGGATAATCTGGGCCGACTAATAAAATTCGTGCGCCGATTAATTCGCAACAATGTTCGCTCTTAATTTTCGCCTCGCGGGTGACCTCCACTGAACTTAAGGCTTAAGCTAAAAATCCATACCTATTCATCTGATGAGTCCATACCCACCTACTGCATTTAATGCATTAAAAAAAAGAAAAAGGAAAGTGACACAAAAGTGAGCAAACAAAAATCAAGGAAGACAAATGCAATCCACAAGAGAAACAAAAGTCATAAAAGGTGGGCGCCTAACTTCAGTAGATTGTTTTTGTCAAAGATACAGCCGTCGGGAGCTGATTCACCATTTAATGTCTCTTTCTCCTTTCTATATATATGTATGATGTATTAGCTGAAGGTGTGTGCAATAATGGTGTGAGTAAAGTGGAAGAGAGAAAACAGTAAAGAGATTGAGAGTTGAGTAGAGACATTACTCTTCATCTGTTGTATTTTTTTTAATCATACTCATATTTGGTCTCTCCGTAAATGTAAGATACATATTCGAACCATATAAATATTGTGTCATTGCTTCTTGTGCTTGTTTGGTGTTCTTGTCCAATCCTAACATCATCAAATATCTAACATATATAGAGGAGAAACAAATACAAAATCTATTTCAACACTCATACGTACGTACACACACTTGTGAATTGGGATATATTATTGCAGGAGCTATCTAGAGATGGAGAAGTTGTTGAAGATATACGTGTACGAAGAAGGAGAACCCCCAATGTTCCACAACGGGCCGTGCAGGAGCATATATTCGACGGAAGGAAGGTTCATGATGGAGATGGAAAAGGGTAATTCTTATATGACGAAAGACCCAGATGAGGCGCTGCTGTATTTCCTTCCATTTAGCGTGGTGATGATGGTTCAGTACCTGTACGTCCCCGGCGCCCTCGAGTACCATGCGCTCGGCCGCACCGTCGCCGATTATATAGACGTTGTTGCCCACAGACATCCTTTCTGGAACCGAAGCCTCGGCGCGGATCATTTCATGCTCTCTTGCCATGATTGGGTAAGTAATATATATCACTATTATATCAGCAACAAGTAAATAAATAAATAAATAAATAAATAATAAAAAATATTCTTTCTTATATAGCCGCTCAATTTGTGTTTGGTTTTTTTCTTTAATAAAAAAAATAGTCTCCTAATACAAATGGAAGCAAAGATGCACTCACGTTGTAAAGAAAGATTGCACAAAAAATTACTTATTTTGCTACAATGTTTTGGTTTGACTATTAACTTTAAACCGACGTAAAATTAATTTTTTAGTTTTTGATTTTAAGTTTAAAATGTCAATTTTTTTTTTAATTTTTAATTTATTTGTTTTTAGGTTTTTTTGTTTTTCTTATAACAATATTTAATTTTATCTTTCTGTATATATAATTACATAAATTCTAATCAAACAATCATACCACAGCTTATTTAGGTTGAACGGCAATTATGAAATTTTATATTGAATTTATTTAATTTTTTTAGTAGCTTAAAAGTCACTATTTTTTTAACTAAATAAATTTTTTAATTTTTTAACTTAAAGTAATTTAAAATTAAATAATCGACTTAAACCAAGTTGCCAAAATATATCTACATTTACTGACAAGGTATAATTTGTTGTAAATCGCAAGTATTTAAAAATTCAATGCTGATTCTTAAATTCTTGAAGAATCCTAGATATTAAAACGTGTTTTTGAAAAAATATTGTCTTACTTTTCATTTCTTAAAAAAGAAAAAGCTTTATTGTTTTATTATGTTTACAGTGGTTCATTTTTTATGATATAAATCATTTATACCCTATATATATGGTTTATTGAGAAATTTATAGATTTAAAAAATTAAATTTATTAGATATCGATAAATACATAATTTGATCAAATTTATCCTAAAAAATAAATAACAAATATGATTTTTAAGTGCATAGCACATATATTTCTAGAAATTGGTGCCTTCCAATTATATAAGTATCGATCTTGGACCAATTTAATTTTGTACATAAATAATTTTTTTAATAAATCTTACAATATAGACAGTTCAATTTATGAAAATGTGCTCACCATGCCATGAGCACTATAACAATAGAATGAAAGTTCTATTTTGTTTTTGAGAAATAGAGAGAATTTAACACATATCTTGCTTTACAGTTTTAACTATTCAGAATACAAAAATTTAATTGTAAAAATTATAAAAATTGGATTTTAGTCGTATTATAATGCTTGATTTTAGTTCAAATAAATGGCATAATCTAATTTATGTAATTAATATGTAATTAAATTCTATATATGTAATATTATTGTTTTACTATAATTTTTTTGACTTTATGCGCAAAGTTATGAAATTATAATCATATACAATTATTAAATTTCTACGCATTAGATTCTTTATAAATTTAGGACACTACACTTATAACCAATATCTATGTGCATAATAAGCGTGTTTGGAACTTTTAGTAGTTTTTAACTTTTAACTACTAATTTTAATTATAAGTTATATATTTTTTTAAATACTGATAATTTATATTATAATTTATAATTATTTTTTTAATTTTAATTATAAATTATAATTTTTATCAAATATTCATAACGTCTATTATAAATTATAAAATATAAATTACTAATTTTATCAATGCCAAACAGCACCAATAGATAATTTTGTGCCTAGATGGTTGTTTTTCCCCAACACTTTAATTTCTAGAATTGAGTTAGAATCCGTTTGGCTTAATGATTTGGAAAGATAAGCAAAAAAATAAAAATAAAAATATTTTTTTACTATCATATGAATGTTACATTTACTAAATAGAAAAGAAATAAAGAGAATTGTTAAAAAAATATAAAAATAAAGAATTATTCTTTGAAAATTTCCTTTCAAATTTCATTCAAATGATAGTAATTAAAAAAATTTATTTTTAGTAAAACTAGTACTATTTCTCTTTTTCCATATATAAAGTTTAGAACACTCATTTGGTGTTCTCTAATATTAAATTATATAAATTTTTTTATTTTTTAAATTATCCTCAATTGTTTACAATTTCTCACATTTTATTTCTCTTTAAAAACAAGTACGTAATTATCAAGTTTGATAATTATTCATTCTTAAAAATTTAACATTTGTATATATAAAGGCCCTATTTGGGTAAATAGCTTATTTTTTTATTATGAAATAAGTAAAAATAAAAATAAGTAAGTTCATTTAGCTACTTTGGTTTTTAAGTACTTTATTTGTTTATTTATTTATTTATTTATTTTTGCTTATTTGCTTAATGTTTAGCTTAAATATTTTGCTTAAAGATTATTTATTTGACTTATTGACTTATTAGCTTATTTATTTATTAACTTAAATCTTAATTATTTAATATACCAAATAAAATTACTTATTTAACTATATATAAATTAAATAAACTAATAAGCAAATTACCTCAACGGAGCCAAATTATTCAAAAAATACATTAATTATTTATATTTAAAAATAATTCGAGTTACACATGGAAGGCGTGTCCAGAGCGCTAGTCAATAATTAAGCGACGGGCTGTTAATGATCGCCGGAATCAATGGCGTGTTTGGGTTTCAGGGTCCGCACACAACTTCGTACGTTCCATACCTCTTCAACAATTCCATCAGGGTTCTGTGCAACGCCAACACTTCCGAAGGCTTCAACCCCTCCAAAGACGTTCCGCTGCCGGAAATCCACCTCCGGACCGGCGAAATCACGGGGCTCCTCGGCGGCCCCTCTCCTTCGAAACGACCCGTCCTCGCCTTCTTCGCCGGCCGCCTTCATGGCCACATAAGGCACCTCCTCCTGGAACAATGGAGAGACAAAGACCCGGACGTGCTCGTCTACGACGCCCTCCCCGCCGGCGTCTCCTACGACTCCATGTTGAAGAAGAGCAGGTTCTGTTATAAAATAATTCGTATATTTTTGTGCAATTGTGGTAACTAAAACAAAAACAACATATATATATAAATTAAACTAATAAATCACATCAATTTAATAACAATAATAGATCAACATTAAGCTTGTGGTTGGACTGATTTTTTTTTAGTAATTTTTAAGTTTTTTATTTTTTATTTTACAAAAAAATAAATATTAAATTATGTAAAAAAAATAAAAATAAATTAAAAAAAACCTAATAAATTAAATTAATTAAAAATTTTAATTTTTTAAATTAAAAAATCACAAAAATAAATTAACCCAAACAAAAGCTAATATTTATTCTTAACTAATTTGTTTCCGCAATGGTCAAGGAGAGGCCTAGGGACAAGTGGGGCGATCGTTATTTTGAGAAAT
>JAOTRH010116911.1:0-46944 GCA_034768845.1 Heliamphora exappendiculata
CCAAAATATTTTAACAAAAAAAATAAAATACAATAAAATCAAATCAAATTAGAATTCCCACTTCCAAGACATTATAATTCATTATAATAATTAAAAGTTTCCTAAATGCCATCATTATACACATACCAAATTCCAAAGATAAAATAAATAAATATAAAATATATATCCTTTTATGAGAATTAAATTAAACTTGTCAAAACTTAGCTCACCGAATCTTAACTAAAAGTCCAAAATTTGACATATATACAATTTTAACTCAACATTTTTAATTAAAACAAGGAGTAAAAGACAAAATAATAAAGAAAATGACCAAAATATCGCCAGGTGGCCAGCCTTGTCTTGGAAATTATACCTAAATTGCTTTTTGTGTTCTTTTATGCTTAAAATCAAGGAAAAAGATGAACAAATCAAGCATCATCCTAACCTAAAAATATTTAAACAAATAAAAATGCTATTAATATAAAATATATGTCTTGCAATAATAAAACTAATGATTAAAACTCTTGCACACTAAATTATCTTTTAGAGTCAATTTGACACATCATTGCAAAAAATAGAAAGACTCAATTGAATCTATATCTCGCCACACACATAATTAAATAGTACCAAAGTGATGGTTAGTTACAAGAATAATATATTAATCATAAAACTAATAAATTAAGTCAATTTCATAGAAAAAGTAACCAAACATGTACATTAAGTTAAATCTTGAATACCTTTCTTGAACAGTGTAGTGTAAATAAACCATCAAAACTTCAATAAATTGAATTGAATAATCAAAATTAGATTTTGATGGGATAAAATCTCCCCCATGGCCGGCCAATACTCCACCCCTGTAACCAAAAAATCTCCCTTTGGTCCCATCATGTAAGAATTGTATGTCTTCCCATTTGTCCAAAATGGTGGCAACATCATGACACTTCCACTAGCAAATTTCTATAAAAACCATCACTCCCTTCTCCCTTTTATCGAAGATTAAAACCCTCCATAGCTCAAACATCTAAAATTTTTTCTTAGTATTCAAGAGAAGGAGTGAAAGAAGAAGAAGAAGAAGAAGAAGAAGAAGAAGAAGAAGAAGAAGAAGAAGAAGAAGAAGGAGGAGGAGGAGGAGGAGAAGGAAGAAGGAAGGTGATGCAACAAAGCTAAGTCCTATTCTCTACCTAGAGATCTAAGTAATATAAGTAAGTAAACTCTTAAATCCATCTCCTCTCACTCAACTTAAATCCTCATTCACCATTCTTAAAGATAAAATCAAGAACAAGAATTAAATCAAGTCAATAAAGGCCTCAAAACTAATATTTGGTTTTTGGAGATATTATTTTTGAAATTTTATATCATGCATGCAAAGAATAAAATCAAATCCATGCCATATAAAAGATTAGAAGATGAAGTAGCTAGTTTAATCTTAAGTTTCCAAAAATTCTATTTTTTGGACCTCTTTCTGAAAAGTCATAACTAAATATAGAAAACTATCCTAAGGTTGCATCTTATGTTCAGAGTTTGATTTTGAAGTTATCTTTCATATAAAATTAGTTCGAACTGTTTTGAACCTATAAATCTCGAGTTATGAATTTTCTACCAAAACATACCAAATTTGGACCAATCTCTGTTGCATAGGTCAAAACCCTATTTTAAAATGTGATCCAAGCTTTGTCCTTCTACGAAATCTGTAGCTAACATATTTTTCTACCTACTTATCGACAATGATCCATTTTTGTTGAGCTTTGGTCCGTCAAAAGCCCTTTGCAAGTTGCTATCCTCGTTTAGTGATTCAAAACTAAATTTGTCCAACCTTTTTTGTGAGACCCAAAATTCATGTTTTTAATGCTCAAGTAAAACAGTATTCTTCATGAAAAATGTTAGGAACATCTTAATCTAAATTATGTCCAAAAATCACCCCATTTAGCATTTGTTTGATCCACCAAACAATTTTTAAGCTCTCTGTTTTTAATGCTGAAAATTACCATCATAGAGTTGTAAAATGCTGCCTTGACACATTTTGTTAGGAGAGCAAAATCTTAAATATTTTATAACGAACTTTATCAAGCATCATTTACGAAAGTTTTTGAGGACATCTCAAAGTAAAACATATCTTAAAATTAGAACGTTTAAAGCTTATTTGATACTCCAAACATATTCTCCTTTGTCAGCCTTATTCGCAGCCTTTTCTCAAAGCTGCTGTAGTACTTTATATTGTGAAAGCTAAATCACCTAGAAATAGTGAGAATTAGCTTAAGTATTCTTCATAAGAATTCTTAAGGAACTTTCAAACTATTTTGTTATAAAAAATTTAAAATTAATCTAATTACTAAGTACTCCAAAAGCTTGCTGCAAATTCTAATTAAATAGCTAATTTTTTAAATTGAAGTGTTAAGTGTAATGTATTGCCATTTAATTTATGCCTCAAGCAAATTGAAGCTGAATGTATGTTTAATGTGACTTTTTGTACTAGGAATCATACGAACCACGAGACAATGTAAGAGCATACTCATTATGATGAATATCAACTTTTAGCTTATGATGGAAAGCATACTTAAAGTGGTTGTACCTCATGCTTAAAGTGGTTGCACCTTATGCTTTGAATTAGTTGTACCATGAGCATTGTAATAGTTGCACTTGGGGCATCTTGAAGGTCACATCTTGTACCTTCTATTTGGTTATGTTGTACCTCGGTCATGTTTGTTGGGTGCATGCCCTTTGAATTTGATTGCTCATTTGAGTTATGGTTATGTTGTTGGAAAAGGGATTAACATGAGCAATTTGGGTAATTCGAAGAGAGCCTAATTCGGTGGCTCTAATCCCACTACAGTGGTAATTTTAGAGAGAGCCCAATTATAGTGGACCTAATTCCAATGTGGTTGTACCTTTCGCATTAACATTGGCAAATAGGGTAATTTGAAGTGAGTTGCCCAATTATGTCGGACCTAAACCCCATTGCCATGGTGATTTGGATAAGTTAGAGTGTCTTTTGAAATTATTGATATATTTTCCTCAGACTTTGGATTGGCACCGATGGCGGATGCATCAAGCATCTTAAGGTGTGAGCATTCGGGATAGCCTAGTTGCACCAGACTTCACGCTGTTCTGATTAAATAAAACAGTTGTGGTATGTAACCTTGTGAAGAAGGTTATTATTCACAATGAGGTGCTCTCATGGCTTTAGTGATCAGTTGCCGAAAGTCTATCTCTTAGGATTCCTGGCATGGAGTTCATGGCACATTTTGTGGTCTATGGTCGGGTTGGGCATATGCATAACATTACAACTTATACATCGTTGACATATCTTTTTTGTTTGAATGAATGCCATGCTTTGTAAAATTTAGTTAAGTCTTTAACTGCTAATTGTATGATAATTTTATTGTGAGATGATGCATAGTTGGATTGCATTTGGAGTTAGACTAGTGAGGATTTTAGAGTTTCTTCTGGGCTTTGGCTTATAGCGTTAGTGCTGCAGGTGAAGGCATAGAATTTCAAGATCAAAGAGACTTTGTCGATCCGGGCAATTACTAGAAATCGTAGAATTTTGGGACGCTTACAAGGAACTGATTCAAGTTGTACCCCTTTTGAGTTGTTTTTCTTCTGCGTATCAGTTTAATTTACTTGTCTTTATAAATATTTTGTGCAGGATAATTGTAATTATTTAATTTTGTGGCGGTCGTCGAGAGAACTTTATATTTATAAATGTAGTAATTTACTATTAATTATGAGTTACGCGTTAGCATAACCCTTATTATACATAAATGTATGTCCTAACATGCACAAAAGCCCGGGCGTTACAGCTCGAGTTAACCCAAGATCACTCGAACTGTCACCCACCCGAGAGCAGAAGAAAAAAAAAGAAAAACTCGTTTTAACTCCAAAATTTTTGCAACCCACACTTTTCTTTGAAAGAGGAATTCTAGAGTATAAAGCATGAGTAAAACCCACTTCCAACCATCAAATACCACTGAATTAACATTTCAAAGTCTCATACGAAGATTAAATAGAATCAATCATCCATCAAACTCCCAATTTACATGCCAAATCCATAATTCATTGAACTTCCCCCAATTAAGCTATGATTTTCAATTCACACAAAACTCAACATACATCTTCAGCTAATTAGTTACTTCCTCAATTTTCACAATTTAAACTCAAGAATACCTCAAATCCCAAATCACTAACCTTCCCTAATAACTAGGGTTTCCAATCCGATTAAATCTCAACATACACACTACATTCAACTTTACATAACTCATTTGATTTTACAAAACCTCACTTAACTTCTTCCAAATATAAATTCTCAAGCTTCGTAGAACTAAGGTTTTAAAAATAAAAAAGGTTTAATATTATTTTACTCAAATAAAAGCAATTAATCACATTTCCATGAGGTTTATTCAAGAATAGTTGAAAAATACTACATCAGTGAGCCGAAACTCGAAAAACTTTAACACAACCCGAACACTCGAACCCGTCGTATAAAAATTCTAGTTGGTGGAGAATGTTGCCCTTGTTGAGTAGAACAACTAATCCTTCTTGATCCTTGACCGAATCCAAGCATAAGAGCTTCAATTTTTTAGAGAGAAGGGAGAGAACCTTGGTTTTCTTCCATGGAGGAAGAAAAAAAAAAGACAAAAGAGGAGAAGACGGAGAGAGAAATGAGTGAATGGCTTCTTCAAGAAGCTCTGGTTCAAAAACCAAAGCCTCTAACTCCTAAAGGTCCAAAATGTCCCCAAGCTTCCATGATGTATTTAATACGCATACGAAATTAATATTTTTAACTTTATATTAATTAAAAAAATTTATATTCAAAAATTACCGAAATTCAAAATTATCATTGAATTAAATTTCTCAAGGCTCTGCACACACATGCGGGTCAAACAAAACTTATTAAAAAACTACCGGGCCCACTGGCCACACATATATAACAAGCATATTAGCTCAAAATTAATATCACACAGGTTGTCTATCATGTAAATATTTAATTACATAAATTCAAAACGGGATTGGGCCCACAACTCTCCCCACTTAGGAAATTTCATCTCCAAAATTCAACATGTGTTCTCGAATTTGCATTCTTCCCATTTATCACCAACGATCTCAAAATGAAGATACCGCAAGGTCTTTCAATGATAAAGTTGCCATTGCATCTCCGTACCCAAGAATGGCATACTACCACGTAAACGCATTCCTAAGAAACACACATTCACACCGACTGTCTCCGCGAGAAAAATCTCACCAACCCTAAGGTTATCCAAACGCCATTGACCCAAGGTTCACTCATACCGTCGAACTACCGGGATATAACCTACACCGAATGCGCCTAATCCAAAGCGATCAATCACATAGCACAAGGCCAAACTACAACCAACGCTGGTTTCACACATGCTCTACTCCTGTTCACATGAACTAAGGCTTTCACTTGTGACATCGTGAAACTAGCTCAACCACATCTTGAAACACACACCGTGGACCGCTTCTGTATACCAAAAATACACATTGTCGAACCTCAACACTGTTCACAGGAAATCACACACATCCCATCTTACGCACAACCAAGATCTCGTTCAAGTCCTCATGATTGATGACCACCGAACCACAAAGTGCATCATTACTAAACATATGTCTATTGCACCAACACTGAAGCCAAAGGGATACTCAGTCCCACGTAGAAACAAATAACATCTAGTTTCAAAGAAAAAGAACTCACTGCCAATCATACAACCTAAGCTATCACTTAATCTCACCAAGACTAATGGGGTAGTAACCTCTCTCAAACCTCTCTGAGATAGACTTTATGCATCTTCACCAAAGAACTCCTTCCTTACATTAACAAGACTTTCACACTCTAATCCAGGCAAATGGGTTAATTATAAGTGGCCACATCAATAAAGGGTCTTCAAACCCAAACTTCAAGAAACTAAACGGCTTTTAACACCGACAAGGCATAAATTGGAATTCATAAAGGACTATCTAACATTTATATTGTGAACAACACGGCCACAGGAACTTCAACAAGGACCTTATCTCGACAAGAGCTAAAGGTATCACATACACCACACTAACCAGAACAAGTACCACAAACTATTGAACAATCTTTAACTTATCATTACGAGCGTAGATTCCATACATTAACCGAAACTCCTCATTCTTCAAGGCTTACACCACTAGCTTACCAACTCCATATATCTAGGGTACACAACCCGAGCACTCGTACTTATAGGACAAAGTAAACAGACTTTCACTAAGAAACCAACAGAACGAGTCCTAAACTCACACAACCACAATGGCACCGGTTCACAAGGCATAATAAAGGGATCACAATAAGGGTACAAGATTTGTAGAGATTTTAATCTCCCTATGAAACTGCCAAACTAAGAATCAACCAGAAGATCTTGGCCTTCACACCCAAAAGGATAAAACAACTTAAAACAAGATATCTCTCCCCAGAGAAATTAAGAAGTCAAACATCGAGTCTCACTTAACACAATCACATCACAGGGTAATCATTAAACACTCGGTTCAGTCAATGCTACTTTTCCATGTTTTAGATATCACCATACTCCACTGTACCAAACATCGCAGAACAAACCAAGATAATTACACCACTTGTCATGCTTAGCCCTTAAACTTAAGCCCTTCTCATATACACCAAATGCCATCGACTTCACTATGCCTAAAATAACATGTCTCGTATGATCATAGGTTCACCACGGGGTAAAAACAAAGGTACAACACCAAACACCTACGTTATACCAAGGTTGAACCCCTACAAGGTTAGGCTGGTCTAACTTGGCTCACAATAGGCAACAACGGCCACTCTACAGCCTCAAGCTCACTACTTAGGCCAAACCAAGAAAGAAAACGTAAAGCATGTAACCGAAAAAAGCCAAGTTCAAAACTTCACATCCTAAAGGCACCTCTCACTCACGCCATGATTCACCACTAATGGCAAGAATAACTCATTAACCTCTACATTATATGTCGGAACGTAAATAATTCCTATCCCCTCAAGGGACATCACACTTATTGACGTTTTTTCCCAATAAAACCGTGCCAACAATACGGACAACACTCGTCATGGGTCCCTCATGTTTAGGTTACTTATCACTTAGAAGGAAAATAATAAGATTGGCCACATCGTCACACGAAAAAGGGTCAACACTGCTCGCTTCTCAATTCTATCTAGGTACATACCTATGCTCCTACCAAGAGTAGTTTTCATGTAGGACCTCACAACCACAAAAATAACAACCATCTCACTCTAATGAAGTTCTCGAAGGACTTACAACCATCACACAGCTGAATCATAACCCATGAATAGCACACTTCACAAAATTAAAATTCCCTCGGTAACCACCGAGCATCTCTCAGATTCTTACAAACGTAGCTTACTCTAAAAAACAACAAGGTGTTAAAATGACCGCCAAAAACACTCCATAGGGCAAGGGATACCCCAAAAGCAATTAGGTTCATATGTTTAAAATATTTAGGTCGATTATCATTACGTTCCCATCCACTATGTTCCTATCCATACCCCATTCCTGAGTATACGGCTCAAGACATAGCATGTAAACAAGTTCTACCAAGTGCAATAACAATCGACATTTAACATATAAGTGTAAATCAATAGCAATCAACAATTACTGAGTCGCATTCCTAAGAGACATTACCCGCCTTAATGAACTTCCATAGACCTCCTTTAGAAACAACGTCGCTCAGACGAGTTTCAACTCAGATCTCCATGTAGGTCACCAAGTTCTACATAATATCCCCATAATTTAACTTCATACCCAAATAAACACATAACATATTCGTTATATATCATGTCATCTAATTAATATATGTTTGTACTAAGCATCTAAATATAGAATATGTTAACCTACTCAAGCCATAGCAACTTCCATTCACATATACCACAAACATGTAACATGATACCAAGTTCTCACGATCTAAAGTATTCGAACCTAAGGCCATTTACTAAGGCTTACTAGCCTACACATGTCAAAAAAAGTAACAATAAATTTCAAATTGTGGCATATCCACTTCCCATGCCTCAAAGGTGTTCGAACCTAAAGCTCTGACACCAATCTGTTACCTTCCAAAACCAAAGAATTTCATCAAACAAAGAGACTTTCATACATTCAATATAAAGCATGGCCTTATTGCCTTACAACCCTTAGAAGTTTAATTACAACACATGTTCAACAAGAGATCATGATCAAAACATGATGTTACATAAACTCAAATTCTCGAAATTAAACAACAACTCGCCCCTTACCATTGAACCATTGAATCACCTACAACATCTGAAATGGGTTTTAAACAAATATCGTTAGCCAAAGTTCAATAGGATATGACTTCGCAAGAATAAAAGCATGATATGTAAAAAGAAAAATTTTAAACCATCACCATAATACATAAATAATTCTCTAACCACACTACTGAAAACTCAATAGGATACTCTGTCAAGATTAATAAACATTCAATGTGAACTTTCACTCTCTCCGATCCTCAACAAGTTCCACAAGTCTCACCTTACGGACTTGCCACGAAGGCTAATATTGCCACACATGCTATATTGTTACGGAGGCTAACACCACCACATAAGCTAAATACGCCACAGAGGCTAGATGTGCCACACAGCTAGTCAATTAACAATTTTAAATTGCTAATTTTACCACACAAGCTAAATATGCCACACATGCAAGATATACCACACATGCTAGTCAATTAACAATTTTACATTGCTAATATCACCACACCAACTAAATATGCCATATAAGCTAAATACGCCACGCAGGCTAGATATGCAACACAAGCTAGATATGCCACACATACAAGATATGCCGCATAGGCTAGTTAATTAATAATTTCACAATGTTAATATCGCCACACAGACTGAATGTGCCACACATGCTAGAACGCTTCAGTAGCTAAATACGCCTCACCGGCTAAATTTCATAATCTCACATTTACACAAATTCACTATTACACATAGTAATCATATCAATGCAACTCATGTACAAAATTCTTAATTCATTCATGGGATGAAACCCTTTTTATCAATTTCCCCCAACCTCAATATTTGTTGATAACCAAACTCCAATTTTATCCATACTATCACTATCTCACATCAAACCCACAAAATCCAAGGTACATGAACCACCCACGGAAACCCACAAAAATAGATCGAATTCAAAAAAAATCTTTAAGAAAATACGCTTTACATCCATTGTTCCAAACAAACCATTTTTTCCAAAATAATTTTCAAAAGGGGAGCTAAACTATTGAAAAGAAGTTTCTTGGGATTTCAATTTGAAAAGAAGGGGGTCTCGGGGCAGAGCTCAAATGAAGAAACATTTTTATATCAAGAAAACAAAGTTCCAACCCAACCTAGGTGAGTTCGCTCAAACGGACCTGAGGCCGCTTAAGCGGCCACCTGGCGAAGCCAGAACCCCCTTCTCTCGAGTAGTAGATTGCTCGAGCGGTCTTCCACCCGAAAGCACACAAGAAAAACTTGTTTTAACTCTAAAATTTTCACAATCCACACTTATCTCTCAAACAGGAATTCTAGAGTATAAAACATGGGTAAAACCCACTTCAACCATCAAGTACCATCGAATTAACATTTCAAAGCCACCCACAAGGATTAAATAGAATCAATCATCCATTAAACTTCCAATTTGTACCCCAAACCCATAATTCATTGAATTTTCCCCCAATTAAGCTATAATTTTCAATTTACACAAAACTCAACATACATCTTCAATTAATCCAATTACTTCCTCAATTTTCACAAATTAAACTCAACAACACCTCAAATTCCAAATCCATAATCTTTCCTAATAACTAGAGTTTCCAATTCGATTAAATCTCAGCATATAAACTACATTCAACTTCACACAACTCATTTGATTTCACAAAATCTCACTTAACTTCTTCCAAATATCAATTCTCAAGCTCTATAGAACTAGGGTTTTCAAAATAAAAAGGGGTTTAATATTATTTTACTCAAATAAGAGCAATTAATCATATATCCATGAGGTTTATTTAAGATTTAGTCAAAAATCCTACCTCCGTAGCCGAAACTTGAACCTTTAACACAACCCGAACACCCAAACTCGTCGAATTGAAAATCTAGTTGGTGAAGAACGTTGCCTTTGTTGAGTAGAACAACTAATCCTTCTTGAGCCTTGACCGAATCCGAGCTTAAGAGCTTTAATTTTTTAGAGAGAAGGGAGAGAACCTAGGTTGTTTGCCATGGAGGAAGAGAAAAAAAGATGAAAGAGGAGAAGAGGGAGAGAGCATCGGTTAGAGGGAATGAGGAATGAGTGAATGGCTTCTTTAAGAAGCTTTGGTTTAAAAACCAAAGCCACTAACTCCCAAAGGTCCAAAATGTCCCCAAGCTTCCACGACGTATTTAATATGCATACGAAATTAATATTTTTAACTTTATATTAATTTAAAATTTTCATATTCAAAAATTACTAAAATTTGAAATTATCTCCAAATAACATTTTTCAAACCTCTGCACACACAGGCCGGTCCAACAAACTTATTAAAAAGCTATCAGGCCCACTGGTCACACATATATAACAAGCATATTAGCTCAAAATTTATACGGCACAGGTTGCCTTTATGTAAACATTTAATTACATAAATTCTAAATGAGATCAGGTCCCACAAAGGCCACGATCAAGATGAGGATCAAATAAAGATGCTCTTACCAAAAAGAAAGGGGGCACAAGATAGAGAAATGTAAAGCCTTGAAGATCTTTGAAAGACTTGGTAAAACAAGCACACCATAGAGAATTCTAAACGAAGGTACCCAACGAGAGGCCGGCAAGGCATAACTACCTGCCAAGTTGAAGCTCCTCCCTAAGCAGTCAACCGAGAAGACATCGATGTCATACACGATCTTGTGACCCTAGTTAGCAGTCTCAAGATGTAGATATAGAAGGTTCGTGTTAGACCCCGACCCGTTTCATTTTAGAATGATTTAAGTGTTGATGGAGTTGGAGTTAACACTTGACCTTGGTGATGTTTTAGGTTCATATTTGGGCCTAGGCATGGACACTAGAAAAGTTTTGTAAAATTCTGGTGGTGGTTCAGTCGACTGAGGGTGGCAATTCAGTCGACTGACTAGGCAGTGTGGTGGTTTAGTCGACTGACTTGGAGGGTTCTGTCGACTGACCTATGGCGGTGGAGAATTTTTGGGTTTTTCTAGTAGCTTTTCAGTCAACTGATGTGGTGGATTTAGTCGACTAACTTCCTATGTTTGGGCGCGACCTATAAATATCAGTGTTTTGGAAGATATTTTCATATATGGTTTCTTCTAAGCTAAGTTTCACATAAAAGCTCCACCTTTTCTCTAGTTTTTAGTGGGCCTGAGGCTTGGTTTTTGGCGATCAGATAGCGAATTCTTAGTATCCATGTTTGGGGCTTCGTGTTCATCTGGACAGAATCTCATTTTGCCGAGGTTCATTTTTTGAGGCATCAAGTTTTTGACTCAATAAGATAGGATCCTTGACTCTCATGTCTTAAAAGGGTGCTACGTGAAATATTATGCATTTTTACCATTTTAAAATGCATGAAAAGTTATCTTAGGTGTTTAATCTCTATTTGGTTGGATGAAATGGCTTTTAAAGTGTTTTTATGATTTATTCCATGTTGTTGGATGGGTGGATGTCTGTGGTTTTCAAAAAGGTGATTTGAAAATGGAGGAATTTATGTAAAGTCTTGAAAATCTTGTTTTGGAGGTTTGGAGCTAACCCTTGGGGTTGAGATTGGATTTTAAATACTTGGTTGAGATGGGGGTTTACCTCGATGGATATGTGAATGATACAATGGTATGTATGTAGATATTTGATACATGGCTATGTGCGTACTTATATTTGTTGAATCATACGAAAAACTGTATATTAGGGCAAGTGATTGTCCCGTGGTGAAAGACTGCTAAGAATTACACATTGGGGCAAGTGATTGTTCCATGGTAAAAGACCGCGAAGAACTTGATGATTGGGTTAATATTATCCCACAGTGAAAGACCATGAAAGAATACAACATGCATACAAATTTGTTGTGTATGCTTTCTATACTGTCGGACATTGTTAGATGTCGAGAAACGATGAGAAAACTGATGATTTTTGAGAAGCAAAACTGTTCTTTTTGAGGCTCGTGTGAGTCAGAATATTCATATTATTCATGTTAGCATATTTTGCTTTTAAATTCATGCTAGTCTATTTCCTATTAGGCTTCAGCTCACGGTGTGGGATTTGTAAAAACTTTTTTCAAGTGAAAGTGATCATGGGTGTTGATCTAGTTGAGCCCCAAAGGTAGAAGATTTTTGTTTAAAGTTTTCTTTTATTTTATTTTGTTATGGGACCATGCACTGTTACATGTATTGCCTGTTCTTGGAGGTGCATTTTTTAAGCCTTGAGGAAATATTTTATGCATGCTTGGAATCTATGTTTATTTTGAGAAGAACCCTAGGTTTCGGGATGTGACAGAGCTAATGTATGCATGATATATGAGAGAGAGACCATGGGTTGGCTGTTTTTATCCGTAGTTTCTTATTATAGTTTTCGTTGGTTAGTTCAACGTTTTACAAAAAGGTTCTCGATTGGTTTATGCTTCATATAAACTCTTATGCTTTTTTTAAAAAGTTATTTCTTTGCCCAAAATGTGTGTTTGTTTCAAATGTTTGGCTTTTGGTTTTCTGTGACCCTAGTCTCTTGGGCTACTCTTTTAAATTAATTAAATCATCGGTAGTGCGTTTTACAAAGGTTTTAGCATTATTTTGGCATTATGATTTTTACCCATTTGTGTTCGGGCCGTTTTGGTGGATCGTAGTATCCCAAAATGGTGGTTTATGGGCTTTTTGCATGACTTGGAGTTTGGGGCATGACAATTTGCCACATAAAGGTCATGATGTAAGTTCACGTGGCAGCTAAGGAGACGAGGATTGCAACTGGCCAAGCACAGATTTCATTCACCAAGGAAGACTTAGAATCAGTCCAGCACCCACACAACGATGCCATGGTGATAATCCTGAACCTATCAAGATTCAATATCAAAAGGGTTACATATAGAAAATAAAATATTTTCAAAGTTTTCTTATAATAAATACGAAAATGTTCATTTTTATTAATATAAAAAGAGAATCACTTTTATATTTTCTTATAATAACAAACAAATACTTTTTTTTACCAATAATCAATTAACCCATTTTCATATTTATAAGCTTGCCATTGTAGACACACACACACACACACATACTAAAAAAGTGCTTTTAGCAAAAACCACGACTGATATGATTCCAGTCATAAGATATATATAGCCTAAGTGGGTTTGACTATATCAGTGTAAATACTTGTATATTGATACATTATTTATTTTTTCATTATTATGTCCAACCCTAACATAGTATGTTTGTTTCATGCATATTATTGCATTTCTTTGTCTTTTCAGCATATTATTGTCATAATAAAACTTTTGAAACTACATATTGTTTCTATGTTATTTTTTAGATGCATAAAAATTACAAATAATTTATTAAATACATGGATTAACATCAAATGGAATTGGTACTGAAAAGGGCAATATTTGGTGCCTAATGCATTCCCAACTCTTAAAAGTAAGTCCCAAAACCGATCATTTGTGTTCGTAGATAAAAAAAAAGTCATTTTTAAAATTAAGTCCGACTACTATGCTATTTTGAAAGTATAACTATTTTTCAAGCATTTTAATGCCTTTATCAAAATATAAACTTAATTTTCAAAGCATGCATTGCTTGCTTTTGGTTTTAAGGGCGATTTGACACTTCCAAACTCTCTGTTAGTTGGCAATTCCTATTTTTTTATAATCAAGACCTAAGTCCAAATGTTGAACTAATTTCAATTTCATTGCATTAATGCTAATATTTTTAGACATGTTTTACTAAAAACAATATCTGAGAATAAAAAATTAGAACCCAACAACTAGTGATTCCACTTAGGATTACTCAAAGGGTTTTGGCCATTTTGATTCTCGTTGTTAATCCTTTTTAATAAATCACTTCTAATTTCTGGGCTTCTTGTTTATTTTTGTTATAACTATGAACTTTATTATGCATATGTTATAGTTGTGCTAACAAGTTTGTTGAGCATCACTTGAGAAAAACATGCATGCAAAGATAAAGTTTTTATTTCTATACTTATTTTATTTTCTAATTTATGTACATATTGCTTGTTTGGCATCCCTTGAATCTTTTTTTTCTCAAAAATCACACACTTTACATTCATTTTGTCACGCCTCAAAATCCAGGGTCACGTGAAAAATTCACCGAACCACCACTTATAAAAAGATGAGTTTTGTAGGCAAGCCATCAACCAAAATAATACAACTTTTGAAATTAAAAAGAGTACCTGAGGTTCATCTCTCAATACAATATACATACAGTTCCATACATGCACACTATATCGCCTCAAAGCGTACAAAACTTGCCTTCAGAAACATGCAACACATGCAAAAATACATGATCTCATAACAGAAGGAAAAAGTAAACAGTAGTCTTCCACCACCATGAGCACATCTAGATCAACTCCTCGTGATCGTTAACACCTGAAAAAAGATTTTAACAAATTTCACTATGTGAGCCGAAACCCAATAAAAACAGACTATAATGCAATAAAGCAGAATATGCAATCATACAGCATAAATTGATTCGACCACAAGAGCCTAAAAATGCTTTCCATCCATGAAACCATTTATTTCAACAATGCAAATAACGTTTAACAGTTAAAGAAAAACAGTAACAAATTATTATTTTTCCCCTCGGACTACACAACGAAAAATATGTATAATAAATAATTTCTATGTACCGACTCTGTTAAACCAAGGACAAAGGCAACAACTATAGACTCTTGCTCATTGCATATCCCTGAATCATTTAAGAATTGTTAGGTAATGACAAGTTCTATACGGAGTCACAACAACGCAAACCACTTCTATTATGGGCCCAAAACCCGAGGGACAAAAAGCACCCACCCCTTCTTTACGGGGATTAACCCGAAGAACACTACCTACTTGTGCAAGTTTTTGGACTTTCACCGAGGAGCAATGGAAGCCCATTACACCTGCTATCCTGGCATATCTATAGAATCATTTAAAAATCAACCCGTAGCACGACTACAAAAATATTTCAAAAAATTATATATTAAACATTTATAAAGATCTAATGGCCAACCGCCACATCGTCCATCAATCATGGAGATCAATCAAAAATATTTTTTTTAAATATTTTTCCCATTGCTAACAAAACATTTCAAAAATCAGAGAGTCCACCCCGAGGGTTAGCTTCAAACCTCCAAAACACAGTTTTAAAGATTTTCATATACCCTTCATTTTCAAAATCACATTTATGAAAACTAGGAACATCCACAAGTCCAACATCATGTAGTAAACGAAAAAAGCGCAAAATTTGCTTTTTATCCACGTAAATAAGGTTTAAATAAAAAACATGATATTTAAAGCATTTTCGGCCTGTGAAAAAGCATATAACTGCACGTAGCACCCTTTAGCTACAACATAGTCTAGGATCCTACTTCAATGAGTTGAAACGCAAAGCCTTGAAAACTAAACTTGGTCGAAACGAGAATTTGTCCGATTAGAAGTGAAGCCTATGGCGTGGATAGCAACGATCCACGTGCAGATGATAAAAAACTAGGCCCGAACACTACAAAAATCTAGAGACAAAGTGGAGTGTTTAGGAGGAAATGAGTTTTTCATAATGAAATAGGGGCTGGAATATATATATATAGGCCACGTAAAAAAAAGCATCCAGTCAACTGAAGTGCCCCATCTAGTCAACTGAAGGAGTTCTGGATCTCAAAAAAACTTCCACCGCCACACCTCAGTCGACTGGATTGCCCAATCCAGTCGACTGAACAAGCCTACTATCGACCCAGTTGACTGGGGTATCCCATCAAGTCGATTGGACAACACCCACTTCATCCAAACATGTTTTTTAGCCCCGAAGCCAACTGAACAAGCCTTAACGAAACATGAGAAAGCATAAAACACATATGTACACGCTGTTCTATGACAAAAAGGTATAAACCAAACATCAAAGATATGCATATAACGAAAAAGGAACATGTCGCATCTATTTATCACGAAAATAAAACAAACCCGAGTCTCACACATTTTGTACTACATACCCAATTCTACTCATAGAGGGTTTTAATAGGTAAGCAGATACTAATTAGTTCGGCTGTATCAGTTACGATAGGGCTCGAATCACCAATTTAAGAAGGTCTCACTTGTAAGAATAGATGTTTGAAGATTCGGATTCCATAATCAATTTGTATTAGCCATGTTAAATCTCATTTTGCATGTAACAACCCTAAGGATATAGAGCCCCCCGAAACCCTATTTTTATTATTGTCATCAGGATACTATCAATTTCCAAAAAAGGGATGTCACTATTTTTTCCTATTTTGTAATCTTGCTATCATGTATAACATCATTCCAAGTAAGAGTTTTAAGAAGCTCAAACTGATGATCTCATGCATTCGTAAATCCTAGTTGAAATAATTGCTATTTTTTCTCGCAATATAGCTTACCCAACATATATGTTAAGGGTATATTTATCCTAGGGGCATTTTGTAGTATGTATAGATATCATACTTCATGAGATAATACTCTCTCTCTATCTCTAAAAGAGTTGGTGATTAACTATTACTCTATCGAATCATAGTCAAGAAAAGTACTAATTCTTAACCATTACTGTATCAGTTATTGTTTATCGCTTTTATGATTGCATGTTTATATGTGTTTTATGCATGTTAGGTTGGATCCTGGGGTCGTTGGGCGTTGTGGTGCGAAGTTCAAAAATAAAATAAAATAAAAGATATTTTCGGGCATGGCCTATAAATATCTAACCCTTAGATATTTAGGAGATATTTTCCAAACTTGCAAGCTAAGTTTCCCCTTTTCAAATGAAACATTTGCCTTCTCTCTAGATTTTCTTGGGGGCCGGGCTTTGTTTTTGATGATCGGATAGCAGATCCTTAGTATCCTCGTCAGGGGCTACGCATTCATTTGGATGGAATCTCGTTTCGATGAGGTTCATTTTTTGAGGCATCGAGTTTTTAACTCAATGAGGTAAGATCCTAGACTCTCATGTTTTAAAGGGTTGCTACGTGAACTTATATGTGCTTTTTTCAATTAAAAATGCATGAAAAGTTGATTTATGTTTCAGAAAGTTAGGTTTTGTTTCTAAATCATTTTTGGTTGATTTTGATTGGACGAAATGGATTTATGGGGAATTCCTTTCGGTGTTTTTTTTATAGTTTTAGGCTTATGTATGTCCATTGGTATCAAAGGGGAGTTTAGATGCTTTGATTTTCGGGTTGAAATTCTTTTTTTGTAGCTAGGGTTTGTTTTCTGCCATGATCCAGTCGACTGAATGGGATGATCCTGTCAACTGACCTGGGTTTGGGAGATTATCTTAGTTTCCAGTAGCTTTTCAGTCGGTTGAGGATGGTGATCCAGTCGACTGACTCCCCTTCAATTTCCTTTCAGTCGACTAAATTTTGGGGTTCAGTCGACTGAATTCCTAAAGAGGGGTGTTTTTCTTTCCTTATTTTGGCTGGGGTCATGGTAGGGCCTTGGGGGTTTATTTTTGTTTTGTTGTCGTCTTCGGGGATGACATGGTTTTGTTAAACATGGTGTTTATACGTCGTTGTATCCGTGATGTGTTTGGGTCCGTGGTTCTTTTTCTAAAAGGCAAGTTTTGGAAAAGGATAGTGTTTTGTGAAAATGTTTGTGAAATTTGAGTTTTTTTACTGATTTGGAGCAAGCCTTCGGGATTGAGTTTCGTTTTATTGGTGGATGATGAGTTGTGTGGAATGTGATGTCGTTATTTAAAATGTGGTGTTTGTACATGATTTTGTGCGTTAAAACTCTAGTTTTAAAGATGCATAATGAGGGGCAAATATTGGTCCTCCGGTGAAAATCTATGAAGGTGCATATGATGCGTGTGTTGTGTGGGTTGCGCGTGTTGTACATGTTAATTCTGGTTAACAATGTATTAGTTGGGGCTATGGTCCTTCGGTGGAAGCCCAAGAAGGTGCATATACTGCGTGTGAACCATTGTGATTATGCAGAACTATTTATGGAGCTCGTAAGAGTCAATATGTAACACCCTAATCCAGACCTTAATACTAACCACCCAGATTGTAACAACCCGTGCTAGTAATTCAACCCAAACCCTAGCCTTAGCGACTGTTAGTTAACAAGATCTTAGGTCGCTCAAATGATTGAAACCCCAACTCCACCCAAAACACTAATTTGACCTGTGAACCCTAAAAAGATCAAATACTCAGAGGCAAAATCCTAATACTCAAAAAAGTTTCGGGACATCATAAATTAAGTAAATAATATAAAATATAAAATATAAAATAAAAATTCTCATAATTATGGTAAAATAACCATTTTGCCCCTAGTATAATAAAAAGTCTTAAAAATCTAAAATTTGACACATGGACACCCAAAATTAGATATTTATGTAAAATTAATTAATAAATGACAAAATAACAACAAAAATAACAAAAATTCCCATGCATGGCCGGCCACCTAAGAATTTGTGCACAAAAATGCACTTTTTACCTTTTTAAACTCAAAAAAAGAGAAAAAGTTGTACCAATCAAGCATTATTATGATCCAAGACTTTTTATACAAGTAATATACATATTAATATAATAATATAGGTCAATAAAAGCAAACAAATTATTATTTAAAACTTCTACAAAATAAATAAGTCAAAAAGTCAATTCTTGTCAAACTACCTTAATTTGACCTAAAAGCTTACACCTATTTAATTAATTGCTATAAAAATTATGATAATTCATGAAAATTCTAAACTAATCATAAAATTATTAATATTATATATTTCAAGAGGTTGGAATACTAAAAAGATACACCAAAATAATTTTTAAAGCCTTTTCTTGCCTAATAATGCACCAAAACCCCATTTAATCATTAAAATAACACACAATCAGTTTTTCTCTGCCCCAAACAGCCCCTAGATGAAATCCCTAGTTGACATATCTGATATGTGTAAGTCTCAAAAGCCTCCCACCTTGCATGCAACCAATAAACTTGAAAAAAATTCAAATTATGGCCTACACATCATAATTGAATCTACTAAGTCCTTGGCTATAAAACAAGACCCAAACCCCCAGTTCTCTTCTCCATGTTTTGACAATACTAGAGAGAGAGAGACCAGATTTTGTGAGCTCAAGTGTTCTTCAAGAGTTGGGAGAGAAAGAAGGAGAAAGATCCAAGGTAGAGCTAGGAGATCTTCTAAAGCCAAGTCCTAGTCTAGCTTCCACCATTATCTAATCTTTCTAAGATATGTAAATCCCCTAAAACTTTCTGTCATTCTCTTATGAAGTATCCCTCAATCCATATCTATAATTAACCCTAAAAATAATAAACAAGGAATTACTTAAAAAGGCGTCGTAGGAGTAGATGGTGGACTGTTCATGCATGATTAAGTGTTGTATGGGCTTGCATGTGAGTATCTATGGGTTTTATGGCCTAAATAGGTTCTGAAATCTTGGTTTGTATGAGTATATAACATGCATGCAAAGAAAATACATCAAAACTAAACACAACATGAGCTAAGTTGTCAAAACCCTAGATAGCCTGATGTTTTGGGCATAACAACATTTTGACACGAACTTTAAAATAAGAAAACTAATTATAGAAATATGACCTTAAAGTGATTTTTATGTTCAGACCTAGCTTTTGAAGTTCTCTTTTATACCAAATTGGTTTGAAGTGATTTCGTTGAGTAGAACTCTAGATATATTATTTTTACCAAAGAGTGTCAGATTTTGACTACTCTCAGTTTCAAACGTAAAAACCCTAAGTTAGAGTGAGAAACGAGCTTGGGTCAAAAAATAAAACTTGTAGAGGACATGTTTGGCTTACTGTAAACCAAAAAGGAGCCAAAAATATAAAGTATTGATAGGTTAAAACCATTTCCGAAGTCACTGTTGTAATTTAGAGACTCAAAGAGCTCTCTATCACACATTTTTGTGAGACCAAACCCCTAAGTTTTTTATATCCAAATCCAAAAGTGGTAAATATGAAAAATGTAGCTAACATATTAAAATAAATACTGAGAAAAATCAGCCCAAAATACCCTCAGATAGACCCGAAAGGTTTTGAGCATTCTCTGCTGAAAACCTATTCTGCAGACCCTCTATATGCTGACTGAACCTATTTTATAGATTGGCCAACATTACCAACTTTCTCCAAACAAATTTCCCTAGCACAAAACATGAAACTTGTAGGGGACACCGTAAACGAGAACCTTCCCAAAAATTAAACCCATAGCCCTTGAATTGATTCCCCAAAACCGTGGTTAACAGGAGACCAAATTCTGCACTTTTCTCTGTAAAATGTTAAATGGTTTTCACTTAATTAAAATAAATGACATTTTTTTCCTAGGATCTAACCTTAATGCTAAACATAAAAATTGTGAAAAATAATTTTATCTAATTGGTGTTCAAATTTCAAAAATTAAATCCATGTCTAGATACCTCAAAACACTGTCGTAACTTTAAATTTAGCGATTAAACATTTACTGAAAATTGGCTAAGTATACGAGTGACGTGTTACTTTATGAAGCCCGAGTATGTGGACTTTATATGAATTTTGTGATTGATTAGCATATGAAAATAATAATTTTGATAAAATGAACTCAAGCCGATAGTTCGATCATATGTCACATAAGTTATGGTTTAAGCTTCGTATACTTGTACTTTATGTTTTAGTGAGTTGTAGTTTATGCTTTAAAAACTTGTACTTTACACTATGTTGGTTTGTGCATCATGCCATGTTTAGTTTCATGTCATGCTATTGTTAAGTTATACTTCAAGATACGAGTTGCTGTATCATAAGCATCATTGCATTGCACTTGGAAAATCTTGTGGGTTACATCCTGTACATTGGTATTTGATTATTTTCTACCTTGGTCTTATTTGTGGGAATTTAGTTTCTGTCGCTCCTTGAGTTATGGTTATATTATAGAAGTGGTGTTGATAATGGCTCATATACATCTTGAGCCGTGTTACATCCTAAGCCGTGTCACGTCTCAAGCCGAGCAGCCGCTATACGCCGCTATGATCGGGAATGCTGATGTACGGGAATCTAACATACGGGAACCTAACATACGGGAACATAGTGGTACCATTCGGGTTATTATATTGGATATGTTGACTTTGGGCCATGTACGTTCTGAGCTGTGTTACATCCTGAGACGTATCACGTCTTGAGCCGAACAGCCGTTATACGCCACTGTGATCGGGAACGCTAATGTACGAGAACCAACGTACGGGAACGTAATGGTGCTATTCTGATTGTAGTGTTGGGTATGATCGACTTTGGGTCATATACGTCCTGAGCCATGTTATGTCCTAAGTTGTGCCATGTCTTGAGCCGTTGTGATCGGGAACATTGGTGTACGGAAGACTAACGCACGATAACGTCATGGTGTCACTCAAAATTTGATTGGTTGATTTATAATTGGGTTGGGCATCTACATTGCATCAATTTGCATCACGCACTAGCACATTTATTTATGTACATACTTACCCTGCCGTAAATGTTAAATTTGTCTGTCTCCATGATCTTAAATTGTATTGGGTGTTATACGATATGTATCATAGGATATTTTCTAGTGAGTTTCTTAGAAGGTTTAGAAAATTTTCTTCTGAACTTTGGCTCATGGCATTCGTGCCACAGGTGAGTGCGATGAGTTTCTTGAGAAAGTCGCCCCGAAGAAGAAGACGGAATTGAAGAACAGAGTGAGTGGCAGGAGCCAGCGAACCTCGACAATGCTAGCTGAAGAATTGGGTTTTTACCTTTTTCTCTTTTTGTTCCGTTTTCACAGACGTATTGTAATTTTTGTTAAATTTCTAGTAAAACTGTAATCGTTATGCACTTGTGAATAGTTCTGAACTCTTAATGATGTAATATTTATAATATGTAAATATGAATGAATAGTAAGAATATTTCCCTTATCTATACTTATGTATGTCCCGATGTGCCCGGTGGATGGGGCGTCACACGATACATATATGTGTTGCATGTGGGACTCGTGAGAGTCGATGTTTACATGTGAAGCATCGTAGTATATCTATATATATCAAACTATTTTTTTAAGGTTTGTGTGAGTCGAAATATCCATATCTTTTAACATCAGCATGTTTAGCTTTTATTATATGTTTGTCTAGTTTTTGCTGAGCTTTGGCTCACGATGTGGGATTTGAAAATATTTTCCAGGCGTATACGATCACGCAGGTTAATCTGGAGGAGCCAGTTGGGGTGGAAGACCTATAGTCTTCTTTTGTTTCCTTTTTGAACCATGTACAATTTTACATGCTTTCGATTTGGATTTTTATGTTGTAAGCCTGAGGGTAATATATTTAAATGCATGTATGTCCCTTTTTTGAGAGTAACACATCGGGTTGAGTGTTGTGTTTCAGCTTTAGTGTGGTTGTTTGTGGGTGTTTCACGTGACCCGGGTGTCGGGGCGTGACAGTCGGCCTCCACCATTCGAGCCTCCGTGACTCTCCTCTGGCCCCCATCGGCCTTCCTGCGCCACCGTCAGCCTCCTCATGCCACCACGGCCTCCTCACGCTACACTATTGTCGGCTTCTTTCTCGATCTCAACCACCGTCAGCCTCCATCGTTCGAGCCTCCGTCACCCTCCTCTAGCCACGCCATCTTTCCCCTCTGGTCTGTTTGAGTCATCAGTTAGGGTGACATCTGAACCCACTTTAGCTGCAACCAACCCAGGTAAGAACTGTCTACTTTTTTGTGCTTGAAGACTTAGAATCCATTCGTATAGTGAATTCCCTCAAAGTTCATACATCATTATACATTTTTGTTAATTTTTGTTGATCTTAGAGTAATGGAACAAAGTTAAAAGAATTCATTGTTTTCTTGATAAGATTCAACTGATTATTGGAGTGTTGGTTTCAAAATAGGAAAGCAAAAAAATCAATTGGTTTCTTCATATATGGAATGGGGTATTTGAGTATTGGTATCAAAATAGGTGCTTTCTAAGGTCAATGTGAAATAGAATTTAATTTCAAAGTGGGGACTAAATTCTAGCAAACAAAAATTGTGTTTTTACGTGTTTTGTTAACAGCTTCTCATCCCCTCTCTTGAACAATATCACTTCATGGTCATAAAGGCTGTCTTGTGACATTTATGTTTTAATTTTTTTTTTGTGCCCACATGTCATGAAGATGTTGCCTATTCATCAAAAAACAAAGATAATGTTATGTCTGAATCATAAATTATATTTCCTTCAACTTTATTTACCGTAGATGCTAGTCTTGCATTCTCCAAATTTCTCTGTATTTTTCCTCTCCCATCTTGATTTTTTCCCTACAAACATTGGCATAGATTAATATATGGTCAGTACTATGAAAATTTGAGGTCTTGGATCACATTTGGTTAATGTAATAAATTTATTGATACAACCATCAGGGGCCTTTGTAGACTAAGGTTGAAATTGTTTTGGGTACTTTCTTGACTATTTAATAAGGTCACCTCACTTTCTATTGTCGTACAAATAATTGAACTGAACTTGGAGTTTGCTTCCTCAAGAGCCATGAAATTCTTATATGCAATCAACTAGTCATTTCTAACGGCAGACGTGTGTAACTTTTGACTCTATTTTTCATGGATAATGTGCAATCATGCTCCTTATGCTCCCTGTTTTTCCAGAGCAGTCCAAAGTATGCTTAGATCATGCCTTTCTAGATACTCATGTTGGATAGATCAAATTATAACCATAATCAAGTCTCCACTCATTTCTATTTTTTATTTTTGTCCAGGTATATAAATGTGTAAATATCTCGAGGCACGTGCGCTTACAAGATAGATCTATTGGGGATTTGAAAAGTCATGACAGTCATATTCTTATGTAGCAACTTATATCTTTGGCCATTCGAAAATCCTTGCCAAAGAATGTCGTTAAACCCTTAATTGAATTGAGTAATTTGTTCACACAGTTGTGCTCCAAAGTGAATCATGTAGCTGACATGAAATATATTCAGGATCGTATAGCAATAACACTGTGTCATCTTGAAAAGATATTTCCGTCGAGTTTCTTTGATATAATGGAGCATTTGCCTATACATTTAGCAGATGAAGCACTAATAGCTAGATTTGTTCAATTTCGATGGATGTACCCAATCGAGAGGTTTTTTCTTACTTTGAAGCAATATGTGGGAAATCAAGCTTGCCCGAAGGGTTCAATTGCTAATGGGTACTTGATGGAAGAATGCATAAATTTTTGCATACAATACCTAAATGATGTAGAAACAAAGTCAAATCGTCCAATGAGGAACTATGATGGTGGTGATATCATGGGTCAAGCTGTAGGGAAAGGTAAAGTTTTCCATCTTGATAATAATGAATGGATATAGGCTCATCGTTACATATTGTTCAACACAAATTCGGTTGCACTATTCATAACACAAGTTATTTTACCAACTCAATTATAAAACTTTCAAATTGGAACTTATAATTATTAATAAATCTTTGAAATTAAACAACAAACATCTTGAATTCGTCAAAAGCAAAATGCCTCGTGTGGATGACCATCAAATTCAGAGCGAACATTTTCAAACATTCCACACTTGGTTCAAGGACCATGTATGTATAGTTACATTAGTCAATAAACCTGTGTAAATTGATTTATACTTTAAATTTGCATTTGTGTTTGTAGCAGGTCCAAATTTTAAGACAAACAAGTAATGTTACATTTTCAGATGGAATAAATAAGTTGGCTGATGGTCCTGCATCGTCCTTAGCTAGGAGCTATACTAGTTATATCATCAATGGGTTTCGTTTTCGTGCAAGGTCCTTTGATGACAATCGATCAACTCAAAACAGTGGTGTAGCTATGAAGGCAGAGACTCTTAGTTATTCCAGTTGCAAGGACAAAAATCCTCGAGTTGGGTTTGTGTACTACTATGGGTGGTTGAATGACATTGTTGAAGTTCGATACACTAATGACGCAAATATGTGTTGTTTAAGTGTGATTAGATTGACAACATTCGTGGAAAGAAAGAAGATAACTTTAAATTCACGTTGGTGAACTTCAATCATTTATTGTATCAAGTAGATCACCCTAATAATGAACCTTTCATCTTAGCATCCCATGCGGAGCAATTTCGGTATGTTCCTGATCCCATAGAATGAGAATGGCAAGTTGTTATGAAGATGTCGTAGAGAGGTTGGCTTGGTATGCATTCTAATTATTGTAAAGCTAATCCAGATATGGGTCAACACTTAGAAGAAGATGTGTTACTCCGAGATGATGAAGTTCGTTGGGTGAGAGAAGGAACTGAAGGAAATACAATTGATGTTTGTAATGGATGGGCGTGGTTACGTGCAAATTTATAACTTTTTGATATGATTAAATTGGTTTTCTAGTATTTCATCTAATTTGGCATGTTAAACTTGCTTAATGATATCACATTTTTCACAAGATGTCCTTTTTGTTCATGTTTTTACATGTGCTATATAAATGAGACTTTTTTCTCAATTAGTTTGATATCTTATATTACCATATGTTGTCTATATTTATTTTCCAGTTCGATTGATTGCAGAATATATACCATGTCGAAGAGAAAATCACGCCATACCCCTCAGACAATGTCAAAGGCAGTACAGATATGTGTGACTCAATCGAAAAGCACTACCACCTCTGTTCACAGCCACGATTACCATATAGGGGTCCACAGTTGGATCCCATACGAGCGTCATCGAAGGATAACCTATCACAACTCATTACTATTCCAAATTCACAAAATTCAGGTTATACGCTTTTATTATTTATCTTCATTTAAAATACTTCATTTCATTATTTTATGTATATATCAATTATCTTCATTGTGTACAATATTTTTTAGGTCCAACGATGACATCTGAATCATCTATGGCTAGGCGTGGTCGAGGTGCTACTACGGGTATTAAAGAGTGGGGTTTTGGAGTCAAGACCATAATACAATTTGATGCACTATTTCAACCGTTGGGAAAGATAGGGGCTACACTTAAGGGACAAATTAGTCACTTGATGCACGATGGTAATCGGGTTCCACTAATATATCTAAATTGGGCTTCAGTCCCCGAGGATATTAAGAGCCGCATTTGGCAAGATGTTAAGGTATAATTCATATATAGTTTGCTTAGTATCTATTTCTTTATTTGTGTGTATGCTAGACTTTGCAATTATACTTTGTAAGACAACCTACCACATGCTCCCGACGAGTTTGAGGTTGTTGTGATGGATACATGCAAGAAGTTGTATAAGGATCACAAGAATAAGATAA
Source organism: Heliamphora exappendiculata (assembly GCA_034768845.1). Taxonomy (NCBI): domain Eukaryota; kingdom Viridiplantae; phylum Streptophyta; class Magnoliopsida; order Ericales; family Sarraceniaceae; genus Heliamphora; species Heliamphora exappendiculata. Next base: position 26,391 of record JAOTRH010116911.1, read on the forward strand.
AGAAAAAGTACTATATGCCATACAAAATGGATCCAAACATCTCCACAAGAGTTCTGCCTAATATATTGCCAGCCCAGTGGAAAGATCTTATGACTTATTGGAGGAGTGAGCGTGCCAAGGTATAAGTGAATATGCATTTCTCTTAAAAAAAGATTATAAATGTGCAAATAATATTATTAAATTTTTTATTTTTTATGAGATATCGGCTCATAATTCTAGGAATCGAGAGCTTTGTGGTCCAACTCATAAGACTGGGCGGATACATTTCTCCCAGATTCGCCATGAGGTATTAATGTGTTGTTACTTTAAATAGAGAACTCAATAATTTGCAATTTCAAATGACACAAAAGGGGGAGAACACTGACAAGATGAGTGTCTACATTAAGACATGTAGCTAAGATGACCCTGATGTGGTAGCTATAGTGGTTTGTTGATTTATATTCATAGTAATATTTATGATTTTTTTTTGAGTTATGATGTAATATCATAGAGTTTGGAAAATATAGGTTGAATACAATGAGCGACTCTCAAACATTCCTGAGTCTCTGCGGACGATAGAGGTTTGAGATGGTATCTTTCACGAACTGATAGGAGAGGATGGGCGCGACAATTGTCGAACCTATAGAGGGGCCGTGCCTCGAAGTGCAGTATATGGGGAGGCTGATTCATCGCAAACCACATAGTTGGGCATTGATCTCACTCGTCAGGTACGAGAATTAGTGAGAGAGGAGTTGAATGTAGAGTTCATGGGCAAGTTGGAGTAGTTCACATCACAATTTGAGCAGATGCGATCTCGAATTGAGTTTTTAGAGTTACATGGGGTTAATGGCTCCAAACAGGTAGCATAAAATGTTAACTTACATGCTTCTTATCATACATTTTAAAATATATTAACGAAAGATTCTTATATGTTTGAAATGTTATAGGTCCCAGATGCTAGTAGCTGGCATCAACTAGGCAAAGAGTCTATTAGAGATGGCACAGTAAAGTCTAGTGACGAATATGCCTCACCGCCCCTTTCTCCACGTTGATGAGGTATATCTTATATACAAATATAAATATATACAATCACAGACACAATTGAGATTAAGGGTGACACCAACAGAAAACCCAAATATGTTAGGCTTGTTGTATTGAACTGTAGTTAGGTTACGTGTGAGCTTATTGAAAACCCGAATATCTCATTTTATTTGTTTTTTTTATTTGTCAACTTTTTATCACTTAATCCATACTTGACATATATATGAAAGTATAATTGTCAAACGGACCTTAATAGGATGGTAGTGAGGATGGATGCTCAAGAATGGAGCATTTGATAGGAGAAAAAGCACATATGCACACATATTTACACAAATAAATGGGTGGGGGTGGAGGGTCTGGAGCCATTGTATAAACTGAAGAGTATCTTTTAGGCTATTTTCTATAATCGGCTATTAGAAAATATTCTCTTGACAACCATATTGGTGTTCTCGCAATTGTTGTCGATGTTAAGTATCCAATTCGAATTTCTGCTGCTTCATTTTGTGATGTTTTTGTTCGAGTTTTAATAATTAGTATGTTAATTTTTGTGAGTAAAAAAATATTGTTATTTTCTGCCAAGTGAAAGAGAAAGGTTTAACTGTTGAGACAACTGATAAAATTGGCACTTTTGTGAAAGAAATGGGTCCCCTATTGAAACTTTTGTCTAAGCTTAAATAGGAAGGGAGCCAGTTCTTAGAAAACAAGGGATCTCTTGTTGCACTGAATGAATTGAAAATTTTGTTTAAAGCGCTTGAGAAATCGAAATGTATTGACAAAGTAATTTGGTTAATATTATATTGAATGGATTAATATTTTTTGTTTGCATTGAATAGATGAATATTTTTATGTTTGACAATGTGGTAAATGAAATGTCTTTTTTTATTTCATAACGTATTTAAATTCAGTGTATTTTTTAATATTTAAACTCATATTACAGGTTCTTAATAATAGTTATTTGATAAAATCTCAAAATAAATATTTTACGACTACTATATTAGTCGTTACAAAAAATGTCATGTATTAATGATGCGACGTTTGCTAACATTAAAAACAGGTTATTTTTTAAAAGAAAATAAGATTCTACGACGATATTTTGTACTGTCACTAATATCCATTGCAAAAGAATTACACTGTTTTTGCGACAGTATTTCTTGGTAGCAAAAAATGTGCCACCCTAAAAAATTATTAGAATCTTATTTGCAATGGCAATAATATAGTCGCTAAATATTTTTTGCGATGGGAAATTTATTGTCGCTAAATATTTTTTGCGATGGGAAATTTATTGTCGCTAAATATTTTTTGCGATGGGGAATTTATAGTCGTATAAAAGCTATTACGACGAATGCGACCGTAGCTAAAGGGTTTTTCAACACTCATTTGAGTCGATAATTGTTTTTTCGGTCTGCACGGTCGCTATAGTTCTAATTATTCGCGACAGCAATTATGCGGTCGCAATAACACATTCAGTGGTGTTTTTTGAGACAAGCATGCAACCGTCGCAAATAAATATATTTACCATCGCAAATTGATTGCGTCGGCATTTTCCCATCGCTAATACTTTTGTGACATCATTATTTGTGACCCTGTAAATGCCATCGCTATACCATCGCTAATGCTTTTTGCAACGAAAAATCTACTATTTGCGACGGGAATAACCGGTAGCAAAAAACCACTTTTCTAGTAGTGTATTATGCCTAATCATACTTAGACTAATTTTAACCCCCATTATACTTAGGCATATTTTGATTCAATCAAAGTTAAATCGTTATTCCATTTAACTATGGTCAATGCTATTTTAGTCAAATCATAGTGAGACTATATGATTTAGCCATGATTAAGTCACTACATTGCTTACTTATAAATGATTGAAATAGTGCCTAAATAAAATTGAGCTGATACATAGCTTATTGAGTTTGGCATATTTAAGCAATCATGCCGCCTAATTATTTAAGTTTATTTTAAATTTTATTATAGTTGAGCATCTGGTTAACTCGATCAACATTAAATCATTGTTTTGCCTGACTCTACCCAAAAGTTTACTAGCCCAAGTCTCTTTTTTATTTTTATCGGTAAAGAAATGATTTATAGCCACCACCCAAACAAGAGTAGCTTAAGCCTTACAATCCAAGGGAGCCAAACCAAAGCCTAAGCAAGATATAATTGACCAAAAGTCAATCTAAGGGAGGGGGCACACAAAGAAGAAAGGAGGGAGAGAGACAAAAGATAAAAAAATAACACCAACACCGACTTCCCTAGAGGGAAACAACACGCTCAGCAACCAACAATCAGCAATAAGCTCTCATCCACCAAAAATCAACAAAATACAAAACACTACCACTGAGAATTACACACCCTAAGGGAGGCCACCAGTTATCAGCAAAGTACCCAACCACTAAAGGGGAGTACTCAGCACTCAGCACCACGAGGCATCACTTAGCACAAGACCAGAGAGGCAACCCAATAGCAGCACCACAGAGCAAGGCTAGCAAGGCAATCAGGGCTAGCGAGATAAAGCAAGGCCAGCAAGAAAAACCAAAAACAAAGGGTAGTACCACCAAGATCCCATCCCCTAACAACACAGAGCACTGAGAATTATACCACCCAAGGGAAGCCACCAGATAATAACAAAATACCAAACCACCGAAGGGGAAACACCCACAACTCAGCACCCATGAGACAGTAAGCACAAGCCTAGAGAGCCATCCAAGTGCAGCACTAGAGAGCAAGGCCAGCAAGATAGAGCAAGCCCAACAAACAATACCGAAAACACAGGGCAGCAGCACGTAAAGCCCATCCCCTACACCATCATCTGCCAATAGCCACCCAAAAGCAGCACTCAAAGCATAGAGAATTAAACATCACCAGCCACCTTCTTCTTACAAGATTTCAACTTCTTAACTGCTTTAATGCGATATAAGAAGTCCTCAATAGTGAATGATGAGTGCTTAACCAAAGTTCGAACCTATACGGTGACTTTAATTTTACTTCCTTTACCACACCCTCCTTTGACACTTCTGTTTGATTGAAAAGCTTGTTGTTTCTAGCCAACCATAGAGTTCAAAAAGTTGAGTAGAAGAGGCATACCTAGATTCATTTGGCCAACCCACCACTTCTACTTCTCTTCTACCAGAGGAAGACACCTAGCAAGCAATCTGGGCAGACCCAAAAGAGGCCCCACCATTTACAGGTATCGTTGGAGGGGTGCACCGAATATCTATTATTTTTAGAGAAATATTCATTTTCTTTTTAAAACAAAAAATCCAAGATATCCGAACACGTTTTAAGAAAAATGGACCCACCACTTCGTTTTTTTAAAAAAATAAAGAAAACAAAAAGAAAACTGCGGGTCTTTTTTTAAAAGCGTAACTAGAAAAAACGAGGGTTCGGAGGCTAAGGTACGAAATGGAAGGTGTTAGACACCCTTTTCGCCCAACCGTGAAGTTGGCATCTATTTTGTCAATATTGGTTCTTGTCGTAAACTTTTAAAGGTTATATATACAAAACGAGAGGTTAAAGAGTGTTCAAACAAAAAGCAATCAAAGAAGTAAAATCCTAACTATGAATCTATGGTAATGTAACTTGGTTATTATTTCTAGATATGCCACATGTATCGTTTGAGCAAAGTAAAGAAAAAACATGTGACGAAAAGCTAAAATGAACAAATAATTGCCTAAGGGTCATGTAATGATATTTCTGTCCATAACATGCCATATACAAGTTGTACAAAATAAGCATAAGATGTTTAAACACTATTTTTAAACTACTGGATGTACAGAAAACTCGCGGCTGTAGCAACAAATTTTGCGGCCGTGACAAAATAAGTCACAAAACTCGCAGTCGTCACAAATATAGGGTCACTACAAGAAACTAAGATGCAGAATGTTACGGCTGAGACAAATAAATGTTACGGCCAGGGTATTTTAAACTCCTAAAATTGGTGTTTAATAAATAAAGTCCAAAATAAACTCAAATATACAGAATATTCGAGATAGAGACCATAACCCATTAGATTTAGGTTAAATCTACCGTAATTAACCTCTTACAGAAGCGCATTATTTCTAAAAATAGAATGCACAGAATACTAAAACAAATGACAAAATGCTTAAAATACTGATTGATGTAACCGGTTTCACAAAACCTCACGGTTGTAGCAAAGGAATGGGGCGGTTGTGACAAATATAAAGAAAAAGATATGGCTGTTTGAAAATAAATGCCGGATGTTACTGTTGGTTAGGAAAGACATACAGACGTAGTATCCGAAGATAGCGACTGCTATGTTCCTAAAACCATAGACACTAACCATGAAAGAATGAAACATATAGAATGGTGACCATGACCTATTTGTTCTAGGCCATATCCAACATCTGTTTTCCTCAACAATAACATGGACCACGACATAGAGTGTACAAGAAAACCTTAAAATAAAGGAATAACAGAGAGTTTAAGAAAACAATTTTCATGCTTTTGGCCTTACAAAAAGAGCATAGCCGTGAGAACATGAAGTTGTGGCCGTGACAAAAGAAAAAAAAAGGTTATGGCCAAAAGTAAAAATATGATGGCCATGATTATAGGTTTAATGAAGCACGCGACTGTGACAATGAGTAGTCGCGGGCGTCATGTTTTAGAAACCACAGAAGGTGCTTCATGTGTTCAGTGTGCTAGTGAATGCAAAAATGAATCAGAATATAACCATTTTGTACTAAATAGAAAGTTATAGATATACTGTCCTACAAGAAAAACTTACGTAAACAATGCTAATATTGAAATGAAGAACAAATGACCAATAAAAATAATAGAAACCTTATCCACGATGCCCGCGGAAGAGAGAAAATGAGGGTTTATAGAGATGTCGTGGGTCCCTAAGGTTACCTCGTATGAATATCTACCTCGAGTGCCTCCCTCGATATGAGAACAGGATACCTCCAAGCGATACGAGCTCCAAGACCTCCCCAATGCAAGCAAGACCACGAACGGGACTCGAAATATATAGGATGGATGTTGGGATATCAGGTGGGATTCAAAATTGGCAGAGTTTTGTTATCCAGGTTCTCTCTCATTTCTGTGAAAAATGACGCCAATTTATAGGCAAAGTGAACAACACAGACCCCCTATGGAATGCTGCCACCTGTCCAAAAAGGTGTCAAAATGGCGGCCGCAATGTTTTTCCTTTTGTACAGTGCCGACCACTATCTTTATGGAAATGAAAAGGACAGTCGTGACTTTCAAAAGTCGCGTCTAGGCTTAGCATTTTTAAAATAAGTTGCGGCCGTAACAAAGGAAGTCGCGGCCTGTTCAAGGGTTTTTAAAAAGGTAGCGGCCATGAGAGTGAGGACACGACTAGCTTTAAGATTTTTAATAAAGGTAGCAGGCGTGAGGGTTGTGTTGGAGGCAATACTGTCAAGATCAATATTTTTGTAAAATGATTATCGATAAAAAATTAACTAGACGGGCAAATGTGAAAACGGGCTCCAGATAAAACTTTTAATGAAGAACGATCAAAATAAAGCCCATGTAACCAAAGTTAATTTAGATGAATACCTTTTGTAGATCCAATATTCAACTACGACTTGATTCCGAGTTGAAGCTCCAGTCAGATCTTCTACTGTATTCCCTTACGCAATCCTCGAACATAGTGTGGGCTACGATCCTCCGAGAACTCGTACCTGCAGAACCCCGATATATTTTTAAGTCTTGAAAGACAAAAATAATATATCAATAATGATATAAAAATCAATCTAAACTGGTACAGCCTACCTGCATATATATAGGAATACGGCAGGGACCTGGGGAGTAATTATGAGTAAGACTTCCAGTAGAACACAGATACCTACGGGCGATTTCTGCAATTATGGAAAGACAGCAGTTTCTACAATTTTCATAAAATAATGAATTACAGTTCACATCACTAAAGGACTATAATTGCACTCTAACCCATAATCTCAAGACCTTCTTGTATTGAGCTCTTGTTATTAAATACTTACCATTTCTCCCCACGTTAAAATTCCCGATACCTGCTAATTAAATTTAATTGCTAAAAAATTAATTTAATTGGCATCTTTATATTCTTTAAGCCCTTTCGCTTAACTTATTTTAATCGCCAGATAATTAAATCCACCTGTAGGGTTTGGCCCGGTCAAAACTTATAAGTATCCTTAAGGGAGTATTATCAATCTCGATCTTTCGGAACGTGAATTCCGTTAATAATTAATATTTATCAAATAAATAATATCGCTATCCAACTCACCGGGAATATAGACTCTTATAAGATCGCACCATCTAATGAATCAAAACAACGAATATTAAATATATGCAAATCAATAATTATTTCCAAATAAAGAGGATAAACACTAATTATAATAACCTTGGAGTGTGAATTAATTTATATAGTCAGTAATCAGTACTAAATTAATTACCCTAAATGTCCCGTTTAATACGCACAAAATGTACTGGCATAGAGAGTCGGAATAATAGACGACGCTATTATCTGTTCCCCGTAACCAAGATAGGCCTATTAAAACTTTGTGCCACAGTTGTACCGATGGTATGTCTATTTTCGTCTAAACTGTGAACATAAAACTTATATTCTGTAAGAACCTAAAATCTGGTCTTCTGTGTGTAAGTCGTACTCTACACACCAGACTAAATACTATACAGAATATTCGACATCCATGCATATCAAAGAAATGATACACATACATTGCTCATAAAAATTCTCATAAAATAACAAAATAATAAAATTAAATACTAAAAACATGGTTTTCTGTATACAACCCTAACAATCTCCCACTTATACTCAAAATCATGGAGCCATACATCTGACTCCCATGTCCTCTACATGACTATCAAAAGCCTTAGCCAGTAAACTCTTTGTAAAGGATCTGCATAGTTGTCTCCTGATGCAAGCTCTATGTTTGACTGGAAATCTGAGTCTGTGTACCCTAAAGGTACTAGACTGTCTACCTGGTAAATCAACATATAATTCTTAATCCTTTGTAGATACTTGATTATATTCTTTACCGCAATCCAATACTCCAGCCTTGGATTAGACTGATATCTGCTAATTATGCCAACGGCAAAGCAGATGCCGGGCCTAGTGCAAAACATAGCAAACATGAGGCTTCCTACTACAGAAGTATAAGGAACCGCCTTCATCTTATCAACCTCATCAAGTGTCTTAGGACACTGATTCTTGAATAGAGTGATTCCATGCCTGAAAGGGAGAAACCCTTTCTTAGAATCCTGCATGCTAAAATAAGCAAGGATATCATCGATAAGCCCAACATCCTTTGATAAACCCAACATCCTTTGTTTTCGATCTCGCACAAGCATGATCCCAAGGATGTGACTGGCTTCTCCCAAGTCCTTTATATCGAACAGCCTAGATAACCATACTTTATCCGTAGATAATGGCCCCACATCGTTTCCGATGTGCGAGATATCGTCTACATAAAATACTAGGAAGATCACCATGCTTCCGTCACGTTTCTTGTACACATAGGAATCATCCAGACTTAGATCAAAATCATAAGATTTTATAACTTGGTCAAACCGAGTGTTCCAAAACCTCGATACCTGCTTAAGTCCATAAATGGATCTCTTAAATTTGCACAACATGTACTCCTGGCCCTTTGCAATGAATCCATCTGGTTGTATCATATAGATACATTCGTCAAGACATCTGTTAAGAAAAGCTGTCTTCATGTCCATTTGCCAGATTTCATAATCGAAATGTGCAGTAATGGATAAGAGAATTCAGAAAGACTTAAGCATGGCTACTGGCAAAAAGGTTTCTTCATAGTCGATCCCTTCTTTTTAAGTGAACCCTTTAGCAACAAGCCTAGCTTTGAAGGTTTCAACCTTCCCATCTACTCCTCTCTTCCTCTTGTAGATCCATTTGCATCCAATGGGTTTTATCCCTTCGAGTGGCTCTACAAGTTTTCAGACCTGATTGTAATACATAGATTCCATCTCTGAATTCATAGCCATTTGCCAAAGATCTATATCTTTGTCTTGTAGGGCTTCATTGTAGTTACAGGGCTCTGGAATCTTGTCAAAAGACTCTCCCATGAACATATACCAGTCAGGTTGATGAACAACCCTCCCACTACGACGAGACACTACCTGTGTCTGTGTACTAGTAGTAGCAGGTTGTGCATAATCTGAACCCTGTGCAGCAGCACCCTATTCTTGATTTGTACCTGTCCTAAAAATCCTCCGACTACGACAAGGTAATGGAATATCAGTGACTTGTGGTTCCTCTTCCCTTCTATTGGCATTTTCTCTCAGTTCTTCCAGAATAATTTTTCTATTGGGCCTGTAGTCCATAGTATAATCCTCTTCTAAGAATCATGCATTGGTGCTAACAATGACCTTCTGATCCTTAGGATTATAAAATAGACCACCTTTCGTTCCCCTGGGTTACTCCACAAAGAAAAAGACTTCCGACATCGGTTCAAACTTACCCGCGTTCCCTTTTAGCACATGTGCTGAATACCCCCAAATTTGAATGTGTTTCAGACTGGGCTTACACCCGGTCCACAATTCTATGGGAGTAAAAGATACTAACTTAGAAGGTACCGAGTTCAGAATGTAAGCCGCTGTCTCTAAAGCGAGTCCCCAAAAAGAATGTGGTAAACCTGAATAACTCATCATTGACCTTACCATCCCCATAAGAGTCTTGTTCCATTTTTTTGCTACACCATTTTGCTGAGTGCTAAGTGCAGTCAACTGGAATGTAATCCCCTCTCATGATAAGTAGTCCTTAAACTCTCCAAAGAGGTGTTCCCCACCACGGTCGGATCGTAGTGATTTGATACTTTTACCTTAACTCTTCTCCACCTCCGCCTTAAATTCTTTGAATTTCTCAAAATATTCAGACTTACGGTGCATCAGGTAAATGTATCCATACCTTAAATAGTCATCAACGAAACTGATAAAGTACTCAAAGCCCACCTCTAGCCCAGATTGTCATAGGACCACACACATCAAAATGAATCAGCTCCAACGGTTCCTTAGCTCTATAGCCTTTGGCCGAAAAGGGCCTCTTGGTCTTCTTACCCTCTAAGCAAGATTCACAGACTGAAAGTGCCTCCACTTTCAATGAGCTCAAAGGACCATCTGCTACCAGTCTGTTTAACCTTTTTAGATTAATATGGCTCAAGCGTAAGTGCCAAAGAAACGCTTGGTTCACTAAAGAAATAAACTTTCTCCTATATGGTAAATTGGATGTGTTATTCATTTCAGTTAGTTACAGCGTAGGAGAGATTAGAGTAATAATATAAAGATTATCTACCAACATACCAGAATAGATAACCTGTTTATTATCCTTAATAACCACTGATTTATTAAAATAAACAAAATATCCATCTTTAGCCAATCCAGAAATGGAAACTAAGTTCCTTCTAACGCCAGGTATATAAAGAAAATCCCTTAATATTAAAACCCGATCTCTACCAAAATTGAGAGTGACATCTCCTACTGCAACTGCTGTTACCTTTGTATTATTGCCCATATGCAGGTAAATCTCCCCATCACTAAGTTATTGAGTTTTCTGAAACTCCTGCAATGAATTGCAGACATGATTAGTGGCTCTCATATCTACACACCAGGTGACAGTAGATAACACCACTAAACATGTTTCCACAACCAGTGAATAGAAATTACCGTGTTTGTTCTGCCTTTTGAGAAATACTGGACATAGATTTTTTCAGTGTCGAGTCTGGTTGCAGTGAAAGCATCTGCCTTTTGGCTTTTTCACACCAGTCTGTAGCCCACTAACTATCCTGAAAAATGTGTCTCCCTATTTCTGAACCTTTTTCTTCTTCATACCTTTCGGCCTCGAGGAAGAACTTTTTTCTGAAACAAACACATTTCCTGATATTGAATAAATACCATTTGTAGTTAAAGTTATATCCATGTTACATTTTCAATCAACAAAATTTGGCCCGTAAGTTTATTTTCTTTGAGTATTGAAGCGAGTGGGTTGAAATCCATTTTAATCCTGAGAATCACAAAATTAAATAAAACTGTTAATTGTGGTGAGCAAAACTTTGAATTTATTTTAATTTGGTTCTCTCCACCATTTTAAAACTAATTCGCTAGAAGCCTGGTAACCCGAGAATAGCATGCCACGATGGGTGGACGTCTACTAACCTTCATAAGATCAAACAGGTAAATTCCTTTTAATTTTACTATCTAGGCAACAGACCATACCAAGTAAAATTAAATAGCTAATATAGTTTCGGTCCAGCATATAATAGCAGTGACACAGATTGAGATCATACTATTATACACAGCTAAGATTAACCATCACCCAATCCCAAATTAACCGCTTCGCAATGAACCTTTCAGATGGAGAATTGATTCACACTAACAATTATCCAGAATTATCCCTAAAAGAGGTTTGTACTGACGATACTGCAATTAATATGTCTGATGGGGAGGAAAGACTTACCGTCAACACGCAGGGTTTAATTGCATTGCCTACAAACTGGTGATGGAGATCACATGATTTATCTGTGAATAAATTCTCTCTCCCACTTAGATTTTTAAAATATTTTTTAGAGTTATAAAAATCTATTTTATTAAAATAAATTTATTAATTTCGAAAGCTACACGATCTAAAAAATCATACATCTTTTCGTGTACACGATTCTAAAGACTCCGATTTATCAAACCATCTTTCGAAAGTCACACGATCTGAAAGAATCAAACATCTTTCCGTGTATATGATTCTAAAGATTCTGATTTATCAAACCATCTTTTCGTGTTTAAATGCGTAACAAATAAAAATTTAATAAATGCACAACTTTTCCTTCAGCTTTTTAGCTAAGGTAGAGATTAAAAACATTTAGTTATTTTATTTTTCGTTCCACATTTTAAAAAAAATAATAATTAATTTTGATTAAACAGTTTTTCAATTAATTAATTCTAAAATTGGAATTAATTTCTACGTTTTTTTTTCAAGATATCTTATTTTAAAAAATCATTTTTTAAACGTGATATTTTGTAACAAATAAAATATCTAAATTTTTTTCATTTAATTAGAATTAATTAATTAAAAAAACTTAAATTTATTTTTCATTACAAAATATTTTAATTAAAACTGAATATTTGAATTAATTAAATTAACAAGATAAATAAAATCAATATATATCATCTACGCAATTATTATATAAAAAATAAACTAAATGCAAGATAACTATCAATCCCGATTTTATGATCCGATTGAAACTCTAAAGAGTTTTTATCTCTTGTCAAAAGATAAGCTTCTTGTATCCTGATTGCATCAGAATACTTTGATTCTATCCTTCCGCTGTTAGCTTGGAATCCTCATGTGCTTAAAACACTTTGGTTTGCTTAGAAATCAAACACGCCTGGAATTTCGAAACAGCATATTGCCGCTGGAAAATCGAGCTTGGCGCAATGGATGCGCCACTGAATGCGCTTCTTGCTATGTGGGTTTTCCAAATAGTGCCTACATTGTTTTGCACATACAGCACTTGGGAAATCGGCTTGTGATTGGGTGTTTTTGCTTGGCAAAAAACTGCCGTTTGCTTTAAAAAACTGTCGAACAAAAAGTTGCCACAGCTTGTTTCGGTACTGGCACAACAGTGCACCACTTGGAAGGTCCACTGTTTGCTATTGGATGCTAGCAGGAAGGTGCTGTGTTTGCTTCAAGCCACTTTTACTTTCGGTACTGGAAGAGGGACTGTCCTGACAGGAAGAACAAGCAAGCTGCAGGTATTGCTTTTTCTCTAGTAGTTGAATCATGTTTAGCGGTTGTATCAACGAAAACCTGGTGTGTAGATATGGGAGCCACTAATCATGTCTGTAATTCTTTGCAGGGGTTTCAGGTAACTAGGCAGCTTAGAGAGGGTATGTCTACCTTCAGAAGGGGAATAACTCCCAGGTGTCTGCTGTTGCAGTGGGAGAAGTAATTCTTTATTTTAATAAAAATAAATATTTAATTTTGAAAGACATTTTATATGTAGCCCAAATGAGGCGGAACTTAGTTTCGGTTTCCTGTTTGGGGAATGATGGATATTCTGTTTCTTTTAATAAGTTTTCATGCAGTATTGTAGTTGAAAAACAAGTTATCTGTCGTGGTACATTGAAAAATACTCTTTATATTTTACACGATTTTATTTCTACTAATAAAAATAATGAGATGAATAATTTACATATTTTACCACTTAAAAGGAAAGTTTCCTCTTTGAACCAAACGATACGGCCAAGGGACTTAAAGCCAAAGAAGGATACAAAGACTGGTTGAAAATAGACCTTTAGGTTCATTGAAAGTGGAGGTACTTTCAGTTTGTGAATAATGTTTAGAAGGTAAAATGACCAAGAGGCCGTTTACAGCCAAGGGACTTAGAGCCAAAGAAGTGTTGGGATTGGTTCACTCTGATTTTTGTGGTCCCATGAACATCCAGGCAAGAGGTGGTCCCATGAGTGTTTCGTCACTTTTATTAACGATTACTCTAGGTATGGATACGTTTACCTGCCTCACTGCAAGTCTGAAACCTTTGAGAAATTTAAAGTGTTTAAGGCGGAAGCGGAGAAGCAAATACGTAAAAGTATCAAAACCCTACGATCTGATCATGGAGGTGAATACCTCTCTGGGAGGTTTAGGGACTGCTTATCAAAACATCGGATAACATCCCAGTTATCTGCACCAGGTATGCCTCAACAAAATGGTGTAGCAGAAATGAGGAATAGGTCCCCTAAGGAGATGATGAGGTGCATGATGTGTTATTCAGATTTACCACATTCGTTTTGGGGGTATGCATTAGAAACGTCGGTATATATTCGGAATTCGGTGCCAACTAAGGCCGTTCTCGGAACCCCTTTGGAGTTATGGATTTGGCATAAGCCAAGTCTTAAATACTTCCGGATATGGGGTTGCCCAGCACACGTGTTGGTGGGAGATGCAAGTATGGTGGAACCAAAAATAGGTGTCTGTTTCTTTGTAGAATACCCTAAAGGAACTAAATGTGATTTATTTTATGATCCTAAGAGTCAGAAGGTATTTATTAGCACAAATGCAAGATTCTTGAAAGAGGATTATGTAATAAATCACAAATCCCGATCACAAGTAGTTCTTGAAGAGTTGAGGAATGAAAATTTAGTACGACTGAAAAACATACCTAATGAACGAAATGAGATACAACCTATCGTGAGTACACAGCAGGAGCTTCGTCGTAGTAGGAGGGTTGTTTGTCAACCCGATAGGTTCATGTTCTTGGGAGAGTCTTACGATAAGATCCCGAAAGAACGTGATACCGAACCCATAAGCTATAATGAAGCACTACAAGACAAGGATGTTGAATTATGGCAAAAGGCTATGGAATCTGAGATAGAATCTATGTACTTTAATCAGGTCTGGGAGTTTGTGAATCCATTAGATGCGACATAACTCATCGGGTGCAAATGGATCTTCAAGAAAAATAGAGGAGTGGACGGAAAGGTAGAAACCTTCAAAGTTAGGCTTGTTGCGAAGGGATTTACTCATAAAGAAGGGTTCGATTATGAGGAAGCCTATTCGCGAGTGGCTATGCTTAACTCCATTCAGATTCTCTTATCCATTGCTGCTCATCTCGATTACGAGATTTGACAAATGAAGATCAAGATGGCATTCTTTAATGGAAGTCTTGACGAGAGCATCTATATGATGCAGCCAGATGTGTCCATAGTAAAAGGCCAGGAGCACATGATGTGCACGCTTAAGAAATCCATTTATGGGCTTAAGCAAGCATCAAGATCTTGGAATACTCGATTTGATCAGGCGATTAAAAGCTTTGGCTTTGATCAGTGTCCTATCGAGTATTGCGTGTACTGGAAGTGCGATGGGCATAAGATGGCATTTCTAGTCATTTATGTTGATAACATTCTCCTTATAAAAAACGATGTGGGGTTGCTATCTTCGGTGAAGGTGTGGTTATCGAGTCAATTTGACATGAAGGACTTGGGAGAAGCAGGCCAAATCCTTGGGATCAAGCTCATACGAGATCGATCACGTAGGAAGTTGGGTTTATCCTAAGCCCGTTATATTGAATTGATTATTGCTCGATTTGGCATGGTAAATTCTAAGAAATGATTTATTCCTTTTAGACATGGGATTACTCTATCTAGGGATCAATGTCCTAGGACACCTCAGAAGGGAGAGGATGAGAGGTATTCCTTATACTTCAGCAGTAGAAAGTCTCATGTATGGCATACTCTACACTAGACCAGATATCTGTTATGCCGTAGACATGGTAAGCAGATATCAGTCTAATCCAGGAGAAGAGCACTGGACTGCGGTTAAGAATATACTCAAATACCTGAAAAGGACTAGGGAGTATATGTTGGTGTACCAGGCTAATAGTCTTATACCTCTTGGGTATACTGACTCAGATTTTCAAGCAAATAGAGATTTTAGGAGGTCCACTTTGGGCTATGTGTTTACCTTGGGAGGTGGAGCCATTAGTTGGAGGAGCGTGAAGCAGTCTTGTATTGCTGACTCTACCATGGAGGTTGAATATGTTGCAACTTCGGATGCAGCAAAGGAAGCGGTTTGGCTCAAGAACTTCCTAAAGGACTTGGATGTGGTACCATCGGTACAATCGCCTATTGTACTCTATTGTGATAATAGTGGAGCGATTGCGAACTCGAAAGAACTAATAGTCCACAAAAGGGAAAAGAACATTCGGAGGAAGTATCATCTCATCCGGGAGATCGTGCAGCGTGGAGACGTGCTAGTTTCCAAGATAGCATTTGCGGATAACCTAGCGGATCCTTTTACTAAGGCGTTGTCTCAGAAAGTCTTTGATGACCATGTGGAAGGGTTAGGTGTCAGGTGTGTTCCTACATGGATTTGAGTATAAGTGAGAGATTATTGACATTGTGTATTGAAAAGTCATGTTTTATGTATTTTATTCGGGATCCCTAGCATATTAATGAGAAACATTTCAGATGATTTTGCATTTATGATTTCAAATTTATATTTGCGATGTATGAATGCATAGTCCGTATATTCTATCCAGTATTTGACTCGGTGCGTGCTGCACGAAAGATCGGGTCATAGGTTCTAACAGATTATACAGGTAGGCTCACAATCGCAATGGATTCGGACATTCCATTGGTACGATTGTAGTACATCATTATAATAGCTAGTCTTGACTAGGTCGAACGGACCGAATTCAGGTTTTGGAAATTCGACGTTCGAGCTCGATGTGTTGGTACACTTGGAGTGTATTGAGCGGGATCAACGAGATGATCGATTCTATACTGACTATATGAATTGATCCACATCCCGTATTATCATGTATTGCACGAACTCTTAATCCCGAAGTGATTGATTAATTGTGTTAAGATGATGTACAGTACTTTGAGTCGTCAATAGTTGAGATTTTCTCCATGAGATCAACAATACCTATGAGTTGGGTACTGGCATTTTTTGTCCGATGATTGATAATCAGCTAACGAAAACCACGTCCGATTTAGGTTGAGGAGTTTTCCATCGTATGCTTTGCTTATAGGTTTGATTATGCTAAATCTGTACAGTAGATCTTCGGATCCGGCATATAAAAAGGTTAAACGATGCGGTTGCGAGGAGAAAATAATAATTAAATCGTGTTGTCAGTAACCTAACTTATTTATCGGGAATTCATATCTTAAACGTGGCGAGAATTCAGTGCATTTGATAATTGAAAACTCAAGACATAATTTGAGTTAGTGCGGGGAGTTCAGTCAGAACCTTTAGTGGAATAAGTTCTACTTCGTACGGGAAAAGATCTAGCACGGGGACAGAGTTAGGGATATTCAATTTTCTCGTACGGTTAACCCGAGTTCTATACTTTCTTGTGATCCTTTACGAAGCCCTTTATACGCACGGATATTTTTCTCGTCGGTTTCAGAAATTATTTAATTTAATTTAAATGCTAGCATTGCCGCCTAGGAATATATCAGTAAGTTGGTGGTCTATGCCTACAAATTCAAATTCAATGTTACCTTTTTTACCATGATCTCTAACAAAATGTGTTTAATCTCAATATACTTTGTTGTAGAGTGTTGTATAGGATTTTTGGATATATTAATGGCACTAGTATTATCACATTTAATGGGAATATGATCTAAACGCACACCATAGTCTTCTAGTTGTTGTTTCATCCAAAGAACCTATACACAACAACTGCCAGCTGTAATATACTCAGCCTCAGCTGTAGATAAGGCAATTGAGTTCTGTTTCTTGCAAAACCTTGATATTAAAGAGTGTCATAGGAATTGGCATGTTCCACTTGTACTCTTCCTATCAATTTTATAACCAGCAAAGTCTGCATCAGAATTTCCAAATAACTCAATGACTATTTCTCTAGGATAAAATAATCATAGGTTTTGTATACGTAAGAAGTGTCTAAAAATGCGCTTAACAGCAGTCACATGTGATTTTTTAGGATTAGCTTGATATCTAGCGCACATGCATGCACTAAATATGATTTCAGGTATACTTGCAGTTAAATAAAGTATAGACCCAATCATACGTATATATCTCTTTTCTTCTAATACTTTACCATTTTCATCGTTGTCAAGTTTTGTTGAAGGGCACATTAGAGTTCTCATTGGTTTGACACTTTGCATATCAAACCTCTTCAACAAATCTCTTATATACTTAGATTGATTAATGAAGATTCTCCCTTGTGATTATTTGATTTGAAGTCCAAGGAACTAGTTAAGTTCTCCCATTATGCTCATTTCAAATTCTCCTTATATGCACTTAGCAAAGTCCTTGCAACAAGCATATATTTTCCTTGAGACTTGATAAAAAGTGTTGTATCAATTTTTTCTCTTGAAAACTCATTTTCAATCCTAAATTTTTTAAACATTTCATACCAAACTCTTGGTGCAAGTTTCAAACAATAAAGAGTCTTGGTGGGTTTGTAAACAAGGTTTGAAAAATCAGGATTTTCAAAGTCAGGAGGTTGTTTCACAAAAATTTCCTCAGAAATAAAATCATTTAGAGAGGTACTTTTGACATCTATTTGATAAATTTTGAAAATTTTAAAGCATGCAAAAACATGCAACATCTTAATGGCTTCAAGCCTAGCCACATGAGTAAAAGTTTCATCAAAATCAATGCCTTCTTCTTTATTGTAATCTTGGGCTACCAGTCGAGTTTTGTTCCTAAGAACTACTCCATTTCTATCCATTTTATTTCTAAAAATTTATTTTATCCAATGATGGAGTGTTCCTTAGGTCTTGAGACTAAAATCTAAACTTTATTTCTCTCAAATTGATTTAGCTCTTCTTGCATGGCTAAGGTCCAAAATTCATTATTTTCAGCTTTCTCAAAATATTTTGGTTCAGTCTTGAAAAGGAATGCTAAATTGTCACAAACATTACATGGAGATAATCTAGTTTTGATATCTTGAGATGGGTCACCAATGATCAAATCTTTTGGATGACCATGAGCTTACCATCATTTCTTTGGCAAATTTGGATTTCCTTGATTTGAAGTACCAGCAGCCTATTGGACTTCATTTTGCTGTGCATTTGTAACTTCCTCATGGTTTGGCTCTTATTGGTTTTTGATGAAGATGTCCTCAATACCTTTTTCCATATCAACAAAGTTATCTTCACAAAATTTCTTAGATTAACCGAGATTAGTATCATCAAATACAACATTAATCTTCAACAATTAGTGTCATTTTGTTGAACACTCTATAAGCTTTACTAAATATAGAATATCCTAAGAAAATATCTTCATCAAAATTTGCATCAAACTTGTCCAAAAGTTCTTTGTTGTTATCCAAAACAAAATATTTGCACCCAAATACATGAAAATAACTAATATTAGATTTTATTCTAGTCCATAGCTCATATGGGATTTTCTTAAGAGAAGCTCGAATCATAACTTTGTTCACGATATAACAAGCTGTGTTGATAGTTTCAGCTCAAAAGTATCTTAGTAGATTATTTTCACAAAGCATGGTTCTAGTTATTTCTTCTAAGTTTCTATTCTTCCTCTCAACAACACTATTTTGTTAAAGGGTTCTAGAAGTAGAGAAGTTGTGGTCTATACCACTTTCATTACAAAATTTTTTAAAATTTTTATTTTTAAATTCTCTACCATAATCACTTTTGATATTTATGATTTTAAAACTTTTTTCATTTTGAATTCTCTAAGACAGTTTTACAAAAGAGGCAAAGGTTTTATCCTTACAAGTTAAGAATGGCAACCAAATGTATCTAGAGAAAATCATCAATAACAACAAAACCATATCTCTTGCCTCTAAGGCTAAGAGTTCTTATTGGATCAAACAAGTCCATGTGTAATAGTTGTAAGGGCCAAGAAGTCGAAATCACCATTTTGGATTAAAAAGACCTTCTAACTTGTTTACCTTATTGACATGTATCACAAACTCTGTTTTCTTTTCAAATTTTATCTAAGGTAAACCAATCACCAATTTCTTTTTCAAGAGTTTTGAAATCAAGTTCATGTGAGCACGTTCATGTCTTCTATGCCACAGTAGACACCCCAATTTGACCTCGCCCAATCTTAGGTGAATTCGATGATGAAAATAACTGGAAAAGTGCCTCAGTACAATCCTCGAAAAATGATCCAAGCTCGGTATTTGAACCAAAAACCTTCAAACCAATAAAATTTTGACGAACCATCAAAAATTGCTGCCTAAGTAAGGCGACCGCCAACTCTCATCATGACGACCGCCATAGAACTTTGTAGAAACCCTACCCCAAAGTAGCGACCACCAACTTGCATCATGGCGATCTCCATAGAACTTTGTGCAACCTTTCAAAAACATGGCAACTGCCAGATTCAATTGTGGCGACCGCCAACTCCAAATGACCTAACGTGTCCCCAAAACGTGGAAGTATCTCATTAGCTGATGAACTCTATAAATACTGTATCCTTGGTACATTTTTCAAAAAAAAAAAAATAAGAGTGGTTTAGTGAGAGAAATTCTGCCGAATTATCGAGCAATTTCGAGCCCCAACGCCAAAATCCTGTCGAAATACCAAGCCTCCAACATCTACCTTAAAGCCTTGCTTGGATCACCATCCGAGGATTGGACAATTGGAGCTCATTCCACTGACTTGAGGATTCCCCAACAATCTAGGTACCACGTTTGGATCCCCGATCTTTCTAAACTCCACTTTTCTCTCTTGGGGGGATCATATTAATATTCATTTTCAAATTCCTCATTTTCATTTATAGTCAATTTCATTTAAATATATGCAATGTAGTTTGTAGTTTGTTGTTTAATGTAGTTAGATTATTTAATATTAATTTTATTTATAGGTTATTTTATTTTTATTTCGTTTTAATACCTTATTACATTCAATTTATTCATTAAAATATTACTAATACATCTCTAGCAATTACAACTTAATAATGTTGTTAATTGTTATAATCAAAGTATTTACATGGAAATGGTTGTAATCGTCAATATTGAACCCATTTAATTGCTAATTTTCTCTTAATGTTAATTTAGTTCTTTCTTTATTAGTACTTTGTTTCTTTTATTTTTCTTTT